>JBCFYV010004580.1:0-19731 GCA_039000515.1 Timema cristinae
TTTTTCGGAAAAATTTTTTGAGTAAAATTTTGTTTGTAAAATTTTAAAAAGAAAGGTCTAGTAAAAACTTTTTTTAAAACTTTTATCGTTGATTTCGAAAAAATCTCTGTAAATTGCCCTTAAATTTAGTTGGAAATAATAACCCTAGCAACTCCTTTGTAAAAACTTATTTATCCTAGATCCCGGGGTTTTCAAAAGGGGAAAAATAGTTTCGGCTCTAACCCAGGATCAGACAAGAAAGATAGAATCGAGAGATGCATGTTTTGTTTCAAAAAGTTTATAAAACGAAAATATTATCGTAATCTCGAGGTCAAAAAAGTACCTTTTATAATGTTATCTTTTTAAAGTATTGAAAATAATTTAAACATTATACAGATTCGAATTTATGAAATATTGGTACCCCCGAAGAGCGAAAATATTACCGCGCCGACCTTGTGCCCTTTGGGGGGGAAAATGTGTTCAACTCCAACCAATAATACTGGAAAAATATAATTGCAAATACAAACAATTTTTAAAGTTAATTATAACTTTATTATTCTAGATAACGCATATTGTTGTTCCCCAATAAAAAAACTTTGTTCTAAAATGACATTTATCAACCAATACATACAAAAAAATCTTGGGGGAAGTTGAAGAACTCCATTGGTTATTCATATCGTTTTTTTTTCTGGATTTAAAAGTCCAAAGTTTTAACAAATAAAAATCCAATCAAAGAACAATTTTTTTTTAAAAGGGCTAATTTATATTTCGATTTTTAAAATTTTTTTAAAAAAGCTGGAGCTTACAATGTAAAAGTTTTGGAGCCGTTCTATTGGTTGTGGAAGGACACACAAAATTAAGTTTTAAAAATTGAAATATTCTGTTACTCAAAACATAGTTTCATTTTAAATCATTTACCATACAATAAAAAGAGTATTTTATTTTAGCTAGTAAAATAAACACAACAATAATTGTTTCTAGAAAACCCCTATTATAATATATTGAAAACTCTGTTTCCTGGCAACAAATACTATCATTCCTTGATTTTTAAAAAAAATGAAAGTGTTTGATTAATAATCATGTTTTTAAGGAATATAAACGACAATATTACACGCATAGTGTAATACAATATTATCTACTACATTACGGGAAACCCCATATACGAGGCTAAAAGATAAAAAGATACAAATTATATTGTCACCCAAGAATCTCCCTTAAACAATGTACTCCCTGATAAAAAAAGTGTATTTTTGTAGGAAACTCACACATGGGGATTTATTTTTTTATAGTGAAACTTTCCTGGAAGTCTCAATCCAGTAAAACTTTCCCCATCCATCCTCCTTGGCTCCCGTCCTTATCCCAAAGCCTGTTCTAATAATTTGTTTCATCAACTGTATCAAAAAGAACATAATACACTCTAAGCCCCATAATAGTCTGCCTACGAGAAGTGGGCACAATCCCAGACTCACACCAAACAAAAAATTGTTTATTTGTTTTCCCTTTAATGTATAGCACTATAAGGCAAAAATCCCCACCGGTAAAATTTTTTTTTTTTCGTTTCCCACCGGGCTACGTGTGGAAATGTCTATATAGCCCCGATGGAGTAACAATCGTCCCCTTGACCGACCCGGAGCCTCCCCCGCTCAGAAAACCCCTTACTTTTGCCCCAACCAAGTCGAACCAGGGTATGGGGTTTTGGCGTCTGGTCCCTTTTTGTTTCATTTGTGGTCCTGATGTTTCTCCTATCCTGTGTTGTCCTTTTTAAAGTACTCATTCTGTCCATCATGTTTTTTGAACAACCGTACAAATTTTGCATCTCACAATCTGTCACAATAGCGGGCAGGCCAATTAAATTCTGATAACACCAAAAATTTTAAAATACGTTTTTATTTTAGTGTTTAGATGGCCAGAAATTTTCCCTTGAAGTTTTTTTATTTTCACCCCCAGGGCCGTATGGGAATGCATAGTAGTACCCTGGTGGTGTATTAAAATTTTCTCCCACCGACACGCGACTCGCACGTCGGGGTCTTTAATTTCTTTTTTTCTTTTTTGTTATATACATTTGGTTCCTATTTATTCCATAGTTTTTTTTACCTTCCTATAAATTTGTACCGTAATGTTTTAGGTCCCTGTTTACCACAAATGGGCGATACGGGGGTTTTCTATTATTTTCCTGCCTCTAAATTATTGTAAATCCTATTATCACCACAGGGGCCCACACGTAATATTGTTCAGTCTTAAAAGTAAAAGTCGACCAACGATTAAGAGCCCCTCTGGGGGGGGTTTGATATGTGTATCCCCATGTTAAATGTTTTACAGTATCTATCTTTTGTTTTACAACCCAAAAAAATCATAAAAACAAACAAACATTGCATTTTAATAACCATCCTTGCTATTTAATATTATTACTATAATGGGGTAGGCAGAAATAACTGCAAAATTCCCAAAACAATTTTATTTGATGTACAAGAAAATAACTTAAAACGATTTTACGATCGCTTTGATTAATTTACCATTTTAACAAAATAAATATCCACACCAGTGTTGTTAAACAAAAGAAAAATATATTTAATCCATTTTATTTAGGTTTATGGTACTTCAACTAACAAAAGTATATAAGAATAGGAATCATTTCAGTGTTTGTGCGCAATTGTACAGCTTTTACTAATTTTTACAACGGCATTTGTGTTTGTTTGGCATATTTAGGCAAGGGAGAGGTAGACGGCATTTCGATCAAATGTAGTAGAACGTTTATTATAGTTTTGTTTTTCCTCTTCTCTTTTTTCTTAAGCCACATCATGGTTTAAATGTGCCATCGTAAACAGGGGTGGATTCAGGATGTTCTCGTGTGTTTGGAGGGTGCCGGCGCTCTCACGGAACCGTGTCGGGGAGGCTACCCCTCGGAATGCTCTAAAGTAAAACTCCTTTAAAATTTGAGAGTAAATTATAAATTAATTAGTAAATTTGAAGAAAGAAAAAGTTAATCGTTTATTCATGTTTCTAGTTAATTTTTGTTTATTAGGATAAATTATGTGTTTAAAATGCAAGTCAATTTATGACAGTGATTAACACGATAAGCAAATGGCTACTGAGTGATTACATGACACTACAACTGGTAGTGATTTATTATAATATAGTACGTATTGGATTTATTTTCAATTTTCATTGTTAATACCAATTAAAACTTATTGAGAGTTAATATGGGTTGCACCTCCCCACCCCCCTTTGTGTCAGCCCTGATTGCAAATTGAAATAAATTATTTGGGTTGTTTCATTCCAAATTATTAATTTTTGTATTTCTGCCATATTTTATTATTAAATTAAGCAATCCCACCACTGTCGATGGACACGTTCGATAGTATCAATAGTACTGACTAACGATATTTTACCAACCCTATGAGATAGCAACGTTGATTACAAAACGTTAACAAAATGCTGGTGGCCAGGAGTCTATGCTTTTTCCTCACTGATAAAAAAAAATCAGCAAGGTATATTTCGAGTTTCAAACACTCTCTTGAATCAAGAGATTATGAAAAAAATAGATAAATGACCACAGAATATCACTCACATTCCTGACTGGGCTAATCGGTTTTACGAGTCATTTGCCATAGCACAGAAGCATGTCTATCTTTACTTTACTTGCAGAGACAAAGGTATATTAAAATGTAAGACTGGTGAGTGGGGTGCATTGAATGTAGGCGCTCCTCCTTGTAATTTGCAAGACTTATACTCCATTACCCCCTTACCCTACTCACAGTAACATTATGATCTACCAAAACAACTTGGGTAGAAATCTGTTTCTTCAAGTCATCGTGTTAAAATAAAATGTTTGATTTCAAATAGCTTTGATGTTAAAATTACATCTTTATTCAGTTTCATTTTTTTAGGTTCTCTAAAGGCAAAGTTGGGGTTTATAATAAACTAAATGTTTGAGATGTATGTGGGTTAAGAATAATCCGTACACCCAATATAGCCAAATGTTCACTACAACAAAGTTCACTTAAACTATATTAGACTGTTCTTGGGTTAGTCAACGTTGAAATGGATGTCTTTAAATATGGCGGTTTTGACAACACATGATTATGGAGTTTAAGATCAAGTGTACACGCATTAGCGTGTAGGAAAAGAGGTAAACTATTCAGACAAAAGATAAATAATTTGAGAAGACCTCATCGGAGTTTGAGAAAGAATGAATGAATTTAAATGAATTGTATAATGTGGTGTGCCAACTTGATGTACGTGTTATAAATCTATATTCATGTTTATTTGAATTCAAACCTGAAAGTGCTAGGATTAGTTTTTCATTGCATACAAATGATTCTTGATTAGTTTCCATTTGTAAAGCGTGTCTTTGACTTAGTCATGTTTATTAAGTCCTAGTTTTCATTCATATTTTTGAGTGTTTTACTTTAAAAACTAGTTTTTATGCTGGTCTACGGCAGGTTGATTATGATATTAACCAACATAACGAAACGTGGCCTAAAATTGATAAGCACATTTAAGATTGAGGTTTGTTTGTTGAAATAAAAATTATATTAGTTATTACGTTTGAGTGGATAAATTAAAAGTGAACTAAATAAATCATCCGTGTATTAAATAAATCAAAAATAAAAAAATAAGTATAATCTGTAAAGCTGGCTACGCAAGTTTCTGTCCTGTTCTCGATATTATAAATGTGCAAAGTTTCCTCTTTATAACTCATCTAGGGCCTTCTGTTGGTTGTCGAAAGACACTCGCATACATTAGGAAATTACATATAAAGATGATACATTTTTAGATGTTTTGTGTTATGTAGAAAGTTCTATGTGATAATGTTTCAGTCATCCAAGTCCAGGCTCATTATATTTTGGATAGTTGAACAGTTGCTAGAAGTTTGATCAGTTGTATTTTCGAAGAAACAAAAAAATATTTGTTTAAAAGTAAAACTTATTTCACAACAAACATTATTATAATGGTTAAAATAGTGCTTGTAGTTAATTTGTATAAAATCTTTAAATAAAATAAGTTTTTTTTCATTTATTTAGATAATTATTTTTAAGATTTGCATATTTTCATATACTCCCATTTCAGACTAAATTTTGACAAAGTTTTTTAAAGTTGCCTTTATAATAATTGTAGCACATGTTTCCCATGTTGGCCCACCTCATTCTCCAAATAAGTTCAAATATTATACAATTGATTGTGTTCCATTTTTGCAGTATTAACCTTTACGCTTCGCCGCAATGGACGCACAAACTATTTTTACCTTAGTACTCGGGAGCAATAAATGCACCCCACCCTACAAGGCCCATTGCAGTGGATGCCACATATTCACACAAACAGAAAACTAACGAATAATGTGATCAAAATTAAGTTAGGATGATTGCAGTGGAGTATTGATAAAAATAAAAAGAGGGGCTGGAACGAACCATGTGACACGAACGATTTTTAATACATGTGTAGGCCTCAATAATAGGATAATTATTACCTATTCAAATTCCAAATACGATGGAAACAACTCCAAAATGCAAAAGTGTGTACACAATTAGAAAATTGAGAAGGGGTAACCATCTAATGTATGCCTATTGTATCAGACGTATGTACTAGAACTGGAATATGTGGTCGTAAATTCCAATGCAATACACTGGCTAATCTTATTGTAAAACATGGAATGAATAGTTGAAGGAGACGAGGGCTTGCTGTAATCAATAAGAAACTAATAACCATTCAATTACTAGAAAGAGCAGGGGAACGTCGTTCTGGCTCAAAAATAAGTACTGGAACGACGTTCCGGCCCAATGCAACTCTGGATGTTTGAAAACAAATGGGAGACTAGCTTGAAATCATGTTGGGTCACCACATTGAAATTGTAATAATTTGATTAATTTAATAGCACAAACGTTGAATTTTGGGCACATATAAGCACACACGTATCACTAACAACTGTATGTATTTTAATTAATTTGGAGAAAGTGGTGGCCCAATTTGATATAGGTGGTATTTTTCCAATCTATACTGTACTTAAGAACAAAGAATGCACATGTAGTATCAGTGCGATGTTTGTCTAGTGCACTATTCACATAAATCTCGAGAAATATTGGACCAATACTGGATTTATCGGTGAATCGGAAGATACGCGTCAGTTCCTTTGGCCGCCCATTCACCAGAATTGACTTAAATGATTTATTTTTTGAGGGTGGGGGAGTATAAAATACAAAGTCTATCAAGATGTACCAGCCACGTTAGAAAATATGAAAGAACATACCTCCCCTAACCACAAAAATTCAAGATAATTAAATACATTTTTAAATACCTTTTTTAAAATTATTTTGAGATCTTTTTATCGTAAATCAAGGTAATACAGCATTTGTAAATTATTTTAGTTTAGTTTTTTAGTGTGAAGTCAAAGTAAAATCCACAAAAAATGTGCTAAATTTATACAAGTCTGTTTAGCCCATGAAGTCAAAGAAAAATGTAAATCATAATATTAAAATAAAATATTTCAAACCAAGTACTAATTTGAAAAAAATTATCCTTAAAAATGGCCAACAACAATTGCTAAATATGTAAAGAAATTTAAAAATTCACATAAATAAAAAAATTTAAGAATTTTTAAACCTATTACAAGATATGTATTATTATTGTTTGTCTCAGAAATAAATTGTATTAAATCATTGGCTCCATGCTGTGGCGATGGCCACTAAGTAGATATACCTCACTCCTCTCAATGTGTTGACTAACCATCTCTGGTATTTTTGTCTGTTGGAATCCCAGTCAGATCAAAATTATTTTGTCTTATCTGTGTGAATTTTTTTTTTTGTAGTAATAGTGCTTCTGAAATTTCTATCGCTACGCTCCAAGCCAAGACTGTGACATCATCATTATCGTTATCTTTTGCGCTTTCTTTGACCAATCCATGTGAGGTATTCACTTTCAAAGTTAATACTACTTAGTTTTAAATATATACTGAAATTAGTAGAAACTTGTTTCATATAAACTATCAATTAAACTATAATAGGCCTATTTATGGTTGCTTTTAAACAACCATACTATTGATCTTAAAGTTAACTACTTACATATATTGTTAATTTAGAGCTTGCGTTGTACTAATAAAACGTCTACAAAAACATTTTTAAAAAATGTTTAGATACAACATATTTAGTGACAAGATGTCTTTGGATAAATCCGAATACAAAATCTTTTCGTATCTAGAGACATATTCCACAGTTAGTTGTTTTATTAGGTGATTTAGATTTCATTAATGGGAGAAGTGTCATGGTGCTGAATGAATGTAAAATTCAACAAAATTGAACTGGATTTGTTTTGTGAAAGTCGATAATCTTCTGTTGAGGAAAAGGTCATGATTAGACGTTTGTACTCGCCCTCTTGAAACAAAATGGCTTGCATAATTGGTGTTCGGTGTAGTGTTAATTTCTTGAGAGAGTAACAGACACCAATGGGAAGACACTCATTTCTCAATAGCGGGCATCTTCATGGATTAAAAACATATATTTTATTTAAGATTGCCCGTTATTTGGAAAAATATTTTTTTAAAACCATACTGTATTTATATTTTACATAGTATATATCCTTAGCTCTCTTCTACATGACGTTATAAAGGGCAAGGTTTAAGGAAAGAGAAGATTAGGAAAAAGGATTAAAATATTTTATGACCTGAAGGAAAGAAGAAAAATCTAGGCGATGAAGAATGAAACTGAGACGTCATTAGCGATCTAACTTCGTTCCCCACGGTATATTGTCCCTAAAGAGATACCGTTCTCCTCGGTATATCGTCGAACACGGTATACCTTCCATCACGTTCGTCCTCTATGGTATATCGTTCGTCACTATATAACGTCAAACACGGTATATCTTTCCCCACGGTGTACACCGTGATGCATCGTATTTAATGATTCATGAAACTTCGTCAATTATGCAACAATATAATATGTATCTACCTAAGACATAAGAGTGTCTTAAGCTATTCATTTACGCAGCTATAGCAGCGTATTAGGCTTACTCATTAGAGGCATATCAGTGTCTTATTTTTTACTTACCAGAGACATAGCAGTGTCTTAGGATACACCCACCTGATTTTAGTTATATTCTTTTTACTTGTAGTAAGGAGAAATATGAACTGTATAATATATGTAAAGGACTTTAATAAACAACAATTAAATTGATTGGTATACTTCTAAACTAAATTACACAATATAAAATAAAAATATTCCAAGGAATTAATATATTCAAGAATAAATTGTATAAACAAGAAATCAATCAATTAAAATAGACAAAATAATGTTCCTAAAAACCACCTCAGAGATTGTTAAAGAACAAATTTAATTTTCATGAATGGTAGAACTAAAGTTTCAACAACAACCCATCACTTTAATAATCAATTATATAGTACAGCCCTTAAAAAATAATATTTTAGAATGAAAAATTAAACAATAACATTAAAAAATGATTGATAGAAAGTGAACTAAACATTTGACTCGGATATCAAGTTCGTTATTAATCCAAACACTTATTATAATTTTGTGGAACTACGTACACTGGTTGCTGACCTATGTCTAAAGGAAGATGTTTAGTAATGTTGAGTCTTGTACACTTGAAATAACATTATTGGATAAGTGATTGGTTTTATTGTGCTATGAGTGCTGCTTTCAATCTTTGTTAGTTTCGCAATTCATACCACGACTTGTGTATAATGAACGCTATTGTAAGGATGGCGATAATTAGAAGACAATTTATGTAAAAACACTCAATATAACAGTCCGGATTTCTAGCTCGAAACGGCCCATCATCGGAAAACCAAGTTAAACGATCTTATTGTCTTTTCTGCGTGACCATCGATATGTGCTACGATAATAATATAATCTATATTTAGGGTTTAGATTGAACAGAAGATAACTAGACGATTACAATGCTGAGACCAAGACATAGTGACAAAAATTAATGTTAGTTTTAATATTACAATTTTAATAAATCCATACAAATTTAGATATACTGTCAAAATATTATATTTGATTTATTTATAGTTACGTGCTTGCAGGACTATATCTATAAATTAATATTCTAACAATGTTATATTACGTGTTTTATTAAGAGTTAAAATAAATCTAATATATTATTTAATAACATCAACAATAAAATTATTTTTATAATTGACCCAATAAAGCACGTTCGTTTCCCCGGAAATGACTGAAATAAACCATAACTTGCATTAGTGTATTTAGTTGATTACCTTGTACTAAGATTTTCTGATTAAAAACGTAATATTGTCAATATGAGCCTGAACAAAATATTTATTATCTTCCTCCTGGATTGATAAATTCCAGGTTGTTTAAGGAACTGTCTAGAGCTGCCGGGAACAACATTATCGGCTACAAAAATTTGAGGTTGTGAAACTACAAGGTAGAACAGTTGTGTTACTTTAAATGTACCTAGTTACATGCTATTTGGTTCAATACATTTGAGAGAACCTGTATATTAATATCTACAGACAAGGTGAAAATCATTATAATTAAGTCACTGTCCGTATTGAAGAGGTCATTGTTCAATTAATTTAAATTAGATGAAAAATAGTACATGCACAATAATCGAGGCTGGAACTTTTATCTTAGTGCGCTAATGCTATACCATTTAGCTATCCAGGATTGGTTTTGTGTTCAGAGTTCTTATTTGACTGGTAATTTAACACTGAGGCCGGTATGCAAGAACGATGTTGGAGTAGGAGTAAAGGAGGAGTAAAGGCGGAGTCAGCTACTCTTGAGTAAGGAATCCGTGTCGTGCTAGAACGTCTGGCTTGAGTTACTCAAGGTCACGTGATGAAATATTACACAGAAGTACCACATCTCCAGGGAAATAAAATTCACTAGATCCACCGCCTTCTAAAGTGTCGATTTTGCTTGTAAAGTTTGATAGCCTGCTTAAATATGTCCTCTTGTTGATAAACACATCGTAATTAATTAAGAGCGTGTGGTGAAGTGAGAAAGAGAAATGGTATTTATTAGAATTAAATAGGTAGTTTCCAACTGTCAAATGAAAAAAAAAATATGTTAGGACCATCGCAGCCAAGAAGAAAGCGTGGGAACAAATTAATAGAATTTTAAATCTTCCAGTAACCTCCAAAAGGTGAGTTTATTTTTATCTTATATTATTTTCACTTTAATACTTTATATAAAATCACGTATATTGTTTGAGTAATTGGATCGTCTATAGAAATAAACACAAGTAAAGTAAAATCTTTAAACGTGTTTCTTATTGATGGTAAACACAAACGTCAACGTAACAAAAAATTATTTGTAGGCCTATGCTATTAATTTGCGTAGGCCCTAGCGTTGATAAGTTTTATTCCCTTTCTCTGTAGGCCTAGCGTTTATTTTTGCATAGTATAAGTCGAAACAAAAGTTTTGAAATTCTAAGAACGAGTGGAATTTATATATTATTGAACTAACCTAATCTTTACTCCTAACTTTATGTATTTTGTCTACTGGTAGGTCTTAGTAGGCCTGATTTAGCACTTTAGACCAGTACTATCTTAGGCTAGTTAACCTTCAATATAATATTTTTGTACAAGGTCTAGGCCTAGTCACAAAGTAAACATAGTAACTAAACTAACAATGTCATCCTCATAAATAGAAAAATATTACAACATACAAATATACAGTATTACCTTGAAGTTTATAGAGACAACAAATTTCACAAAATGCTTCACTGATTATTAGAACCAGTATATTAATATAGCCAGCTGTATAGTGGGAACTTTCATTAATATAGGCCTTTATAATAATTTATAATAACCATTAGTAATATTTTCTTGTTTGATAACAAAGACACCTTAAGTTGACCTAGTTGGAACTGTGTTTATATTATATTGTGAATCATTTTAGAACTCTGGTTCACCTGTACAAACATTGGGACATTGTCAAATCAAGAAGGAAGAGGCAACTAGTTGAAGAGACAGTGGAACTGATGAGCACTGGACGAGGGCCCTACAATTCTCACAAGCCATCATGTCCCAGGGTCGAGGTGGTAGCCCCCCCATAACTGCTACTCTGAGGTCTACAGGTTACACCGTTGCTGTCAATACCATTATGGAGTATCTCTATACAACAGGTAGGCTATGTGAGATATTAAAACTATAAGGTTCATATTTACAGAGAGATGCACACACAGAAACAGATTTTATAAGTTTATTTATATTCATAGATATAATTTGGACTGAGAAGGGTAGGCCTACTATTTACTTTTTAATAAACAAAATATTGATATACATACAAAATAGGTGTAAGTTTCATGATAGTAAACAGAAAATTAACAATTGTTTACAAAATTAATTACATGATTGTCATAAACATGCTAACTCCTGAAAAACGACTTTGTTGACTTTAATCTGAATGGACATGTCTAGTATTGGTGGATGGAGTCTTTAAGAGCAAATAATGCACACTTGTCGATAAGTTAGGCCTGTCCTTTGAATCTTGTTTTAGTTACCGTACATAACATATGTGTCCTTATAGTGAGTGTTAGGTTTAAGATGTAGGTATGTGTTTACAAATTATAATGTGCAATATCAATCAAACTTGCATCTGTTGACCTGCAATGCTTTGAATGTTAAATTACATTTTCAAAAGCTTATTTGAAAATGTAATCTAAATGGTTTTAATTAAAAGCAATTTGATGATTATGTGCATTGACACCCTAATTTAGTATTCTAGTAAAAAGGACTTGCAGAAAACAAGCCATTGAAACATTTATCTGTGCAATATACAATGGTAAGAATGTTAATTTATTAGAGTTATTCTTTGATATTATTGGAAGTAGCAGCTGAAGGTCACATGACTTGACATCTGACTTATGAAAGCTGTTTTAATAACATCTAAAATTTAATAAAACCTCCCCATTTAAACATACTAGCTATGCTTGTTTTGTTCATACTATCCTTTATTTTCCAGATTTCCCAAATACAAGCAGTGTCAGTTTGTCGCTGCCATTTCTTACACCAGTGCTTCAAGTCTCGGTCAGCCTTTTCACATCACCTGCATCCCTCTTGGGGACCCCAGACCTTTAAATTTGACTATTATATGTAAAATAGTTGACAAAACATTCAAAACAATTATAATATTTCCACATTTATTGTTAACACTATTATTATCTTTATATCTGCATTCAAGTGAATCAATTTTCTTTTTGATGAACTAGAAAGTGTTTAATTTAGAGTGAGCTCTGATAGATGAACATTAGGTTGTTGCTCCGTAGTTAGACCTAAGGTTAGGAATCTTTGTTGATTACTTTTGACATTTTTGTGATGGATCTATTTCTCTTGAATAATAAATACCGTAACCTGATTTTTTTTTTACCAAGAAAGCATGCCAATAAACAAAAACATCATATTCAATTTTTTTAAACACTTTTGTTTACTATGTTTAATGTTCCGATTGATAACTAACCTTTATATCTTTATATAGACCTGTTATAGCTAGGTAGTTTATATTAATTTTACATAGTAATTTACTGTTTATTAATATTTTATACATTTAACTTGCTATTATGTCTCAAATTATGAAACATAAAATTATAGGACTTAAGAATTGAGCCTAGATATTTCGGCTATAGAATTTATAAAACCACCAAACATTTTCCCATTTGTTAAAAACATTATTCATATTAGGGTTATTTTCAAGTGATGTGTAGTAAAATTACAATTTCCAATATCCATTGTGTCGAGATCGTTCACCCTGCATTAACCTATAAAATGTAAATATATCTACATTCTTATGTTATAAAGTGATTAGGGAACTTTTCACTTCCACTCTGGAGGGTCTCTGGGGTACTTGATTTCCTGTTTTTATGTTAACCACTTATGTTGTTGCTAAGGACTGCAGGTATCTTAATTCAGCATTGCAAATTAAATTTTGACAATTTATATATTTTTTTTTTGTCTGGCCAATCTCTAGTGTTTATCTTTTAAAATAAACTGACTGTGAAAAAATGATTATAATTATTACCATTCCTTAGAAGGGTGGTTTATTATTTTTCATCCCAAGGTCCAAATTTGAGCATCTGTTTGCACCACAAGCCGAAGATATATCCAGTAGTTTGTCTTAATAATATAGGCTCGCAAACAACACTCAGAAATTATTTTTAATATTATATTAAATAGATTATATTTGGAAGAAGGTAAAGAAAAGGTAGATAGAAACATAAAAAAGGGACGAGTTATATTATAGTTATTAGAGTTATATTATATAAATTGTAATTTTGTCTGGCGAATCTGTCCAATTATGTCATAGATAAGTTTAATTAAATACATCAAAAATATTTTATGAAATGTTAATCACTTTCACTGAACTTAGCATTATTAAATAATATATTATACCGATTTTTATCAATAAAATAAATGCATAACGAGATGCAGCCATGAACTTTTTTAAATAAATGTTATTTGAATCATCAGGCCTTCCAATATTTGCCTGGTAAGTATTAAAGTAAGTGGGAATTTAATAGTGTATAAGGCCAAATTATTTTGGTTTGTTTACATTTCTATTATATTGAATTGAACTTCAACAATATTGCATACAACATATTCACTAAATGTGTTACAAATCATATAACATGATCAACACTAAACCCACCTCGGTGTTGTAGTTGGCTAACACGCTACTTTTGTGTTGAGCTAGACCACAGAGGATAGGAAGAGTTGAGGTTCGAATCTCGGTCAAGTGAACTGAGGTGAATTTTCCTAAATAGTTTTTCACTCTCCCTCCACACAAGTGTGGGTTCACTTCCTCTAAATTCAACCTTTCATATTCCCAACACATTACCTAGTGTAATTAGTATTTAGGCGTACAACCCGAATGGGTAGTAAGATGTAGTGCTAAAAAAAATCTCTAATACATTATTATTATTACTATGGTACTTGGTGTCAACGTGCTTGGTTACAGTACCTGTAATCTGAGGCAGGAAAACATCCAGGTTTACAACTCCAGTAACAGTAAAAGAAAATTAAAATAGTCGATTTCAAAATTATTTATTAGCCCTCACTGGCAAGGACCACAATCATCATGGTTTTTAACACACAATATTTATAATATAAACATGATATTATGTTCTATCTAACGATCAGTGTCAGAGCAGTTTGTATTATGTTTTGTCATGCTTGGCACAGAGTGTATCATGGCCTACCACTACAGTCTGTGTAAAGTTTGTGTCTTGATATTGTACAAGTATAAACACTAAAATAAATAATTCACTTTTGTGGCCACATGGTCTAAAATATCAAACTCACAAAAAAACTAGACTGCTGAAGATAGGGAGATCATGGTTTGAATCCCAGGCAAGTCTAACGAGGGTGGTCTTTTGTAAATGGTTTTTTTCCCTTTTTCCTTGCAAATGTGTATACACTATTTAATCCAAACTTCCTCATCCCAGAAACAGTGTGATCTGTATGTATGCATATAACCTGACCAGATAGTACGACAGTGCTAAATCGACAAGATTGTGTATATGATCGGTGATAAAGATCGTACAACTAATTGTGTGTGGATTTCTTATTAGTAAGTTTAAAATGTAAGAATTTAGAGTTGAATTTACGTAACAATACATCCACCTTAGCATAAAGGGATTAAAAATCTACTCTGCTGAGTAGAACGAAAATAATAGTTTTCTCTCTCTCCTTGGGACATACATTTAGCATCAAAATGAGCAGTGATAACCTGCTAGTTTCCACCATTCTCCATTTCATTAGAGGTCTGTAAGGTCAAGATAATGGATGTCCACATTTGGTACGTGTGTTGATACAAGAAGTATGTTTCTAACGGAACATGAAACCAGCTATATATAGTAACATTACCGATGTTTTGATTCGCCCGCCACAATGATTTTAATAAGGTTCCAACTGTAATAGTCCATGTGGTGAAGCCCAGACCCTCAGATGGACCCCCGGGGCTCTGGACAGGGATGTGGGTGCAGCCTCTTCGATATGAAACTCCAGGGAAGTTGGCCTAGTCATAGAACATCATTCGCACAGCTCCCAGTTCAGCTTCTGTGGTGGGAAACCACACCACATGTTGCATGTTTTGGGCCAACCAAATTGATATTTTCTTAACAACACGCGATACCGTTGACTGGTCAACATGGTAGGCCTACATTTCTCCGCCAACAACCTAAAAATGGAATAACAAAGCTACTAGCCAATTTTAAAAAATTATAAGAATAGAATTGTCTGTAGTCTGACCTAGGCCTACTGTGATTTTTTTAGAGGTAAGGTTATTTTGGATTTTATATATATATACAAAAAATCAATATTAAATGTCAACCAAAATCCCAATAGCTACTGTATGTCACAAAACAATCAATTAGCCTATTTGCTTCAATTACATAATTAAAAACAATGGAACAAATATGTTGTCAGTAAATAATACAAGTCCTAATATTAATTAAACTTATATACTGATGCTAAATTAATCTTAACTAACACATTACAAAAACAAACATGAAAATTTATTAATGTATTCAATCCAAAAATTTAAATTAGTTGTTCATTCTTAAAAAAAAAAGTTAATAACAATGTTTTTTGTAAGTTTAATAATAATAAATAATATAACCTTAAAAAAAAGTATATTTATAATTTGGTATTAACTTACTTGTAAGCATTCCGTGGCATAAAACTGAAGGGTGGTCAACATTTGTTGTAAATGAAGCAGTGAAAGTCATCGTTGTGTTTCGGGATTGTCAATTTCCAACGTAGGGAAGATATCTTGTCATGCAACTTCCTTCTAAAATAGAAAATATTTTACGAAATTGTTCGTCAGAATAAGCCTAACAGGTATCCTGGAAATCCCTAACATGCCTCCGTTAAATCACAACAACTTTATTAGCCTCTTCTTCAAAATAGTCGTCGATAACGTCTAAATACGTGACAATCCGGTAGTCATGTAGCGCCATATTTTCTTGACAATACAAAACAAAATAACAGATGTTTGACATCTCTATTGCTCATGCGCTCCGCGCTGGGGTAGCCCTGTGTATAAGGGATAGGAGTAAACCTATGTATAAGGGATAGGAGTAAAGCAGAAGGCTGGTCGGGACCAACCTTTGGAATTACTCAAGCGCTCGTCCTAGCAAGCAAATCAACCGTCCTCCGCCTTTACTCCTACTCGTTCTTGCATACGGGCCTGAGTTTGTGATGTGCGTTGGTATTCATTAGCATTTAACGTTAAAATTAAAATCTTGTATTGCATACTTAGCTGCATAACTGTTCTCCCAAGAGTCAGATGACTCTGGTATGATCATTTGCATATTATTGGTCGCTCATATGTATATGACTGTTCCACACGTCCATCACAGACTCAACCTTCAACTATAAGTGAATAACGAGCCGAAACATCAGATAAATCCTAGATAGCTCGGTGGAAGAGCCTAGGTTCCCAAAGCCAAATGTCTCGAGCTTAATTCCCATGTTCAGGTGTTTTTTTTAACTAATTTAAATTAGATATAATGTAGTATTATGGTTAGTAGAGGTTATTGAAAGCCACTATTACTAAAATTTCTAAACTTACCGTAAATATCTTATGTCAGTACTATTTATATAGGAATAGGTTTATTTGTTTCAGGAAATAATGACTGGCATGCTACTTGCAACTCATAGGAACACACTCTACCAATGGGAGTTAAAGGACTGTTAATTCAGCTAACTCATAATGTGACTCCACCCCAGCCAGGGATAACCCAAACCGTGAGCCCTATGTGACGGCGTGCAAATGTTTCTTCCCCAAAATGCCGATGGAAGCACGGGCGAAGCTGCAGATTTCCAGACTGTGGTCCCCACGCAGAGTTGTCGAGTTGGAGAACCATGAGCCCTATATGCTAGCATACACACTCTTCTTCAAGAACCGTGAGGTCTATGTGTATGATTATTAATAATGTTATTTATGTATGTATTCTTATTACGATATTGATGTACCTCCCGCTAAATTGTCGTCCCTACATAACTTACTCAACCAACGCAGTAATTATTACCAAAGTGGTTATTGTTCTCTCAATCAGCTCAGCATGTTTTACCATTAACCTCCATATTAATATAAAAATTAAATTAAATTACTGGTCCGTACTTCATTATTATTATTATTAGCACCGCGTCTTACTACCCGTTCGGGTTATACGCACTTACGCTAATGTGTAATGGCAGGGTGATTGTGAGATGAAATGAAGGACCTACAGTTTAACGTGGAATCCGAACCACGGTGGAGGCCTGGCATTCCCCACATTCACAAGATGTCTTGTCAGAGGTGAAGGAAGGGTTTGGTAATCAGATAAATCTTATCCGGGACCGAGGATTGAACCCCGGCCGCCAGCATAGAAGTCTGACACCTTACCTCTAGACCACCAGGTCACCTTCTGTACTTCAACAGTTGCATTTTATTTCACTCATAACTTGCACTACAAATTATCTCTAAAATATTAATTACAATAGTGATTTATATTTATAATACACTGATCTTGTACGCATGAAATTTCTCGAAAAGCAAATAACTACTTCTGACTATGATATGGTATCGTCTACCATCGTATGGTTAAAAGTGTTACTGTCAAGTAACACTGTAGGCGATCTGGGTTTGATTTCTGATCAAATAGGTGAGTTTTCTTCCCCTAAATTATTTTCCACTCCACTTCATCACAAATGCGTGTACACTCAATTTAAAACTATGCCATCCTCATTCCTATTTTATTAAAGAACTTAATATATGCGTGTAAAATAAACGGATACCAAGACCTTTTGGGGGGAAAAAATGTTGAGACACATTGCCAGTTTTCTCCAACAAGTTTAAATACAGTTATGTGTCGACAATTTGGACTTATAAAATCCGGATCGTTGATAGTCCATATTGCCAAGAAAAAAATTATTTTAAAAATAACCATGGTGGTAACAATATCCGAAACATGGCCGTCCAAAACGCACCTCAACCGCTGTTGGTAAAAATAATGAGACTTTTTTTTTCGTTGATAGATTTTTGCCTTAATGTGCGACTAAAGGAAGCGCAAGTATTTTTACAGTTTTTATAGAATTGAAGTTTCTTGGCAAAAGTAAATAAATTATTATTATTATTATTATTATTATTATTATTATATAGCACCGCGTCTTACTACCCGTTCGGGTTATACGCACTTACGCTAATGTGTAATGGTAGGGTGATTGTGAGATGAAATGAAGGACCTACAGTTTAACGTGGAATCTGAACCACGGAGGAGGACTGGCATTCCCCACATTCACAAGATGTCTTGTCAGAGGTGTAGGAAGGGTTTGGAAATCAATTAAATCTGTGCCGGGACCGAGGATTGAACCCCGGCTGCCAGCACAGAAGTCTGACACCTTACCCCGAGACCACCAGGTCACAAAGTAAATAAAATATTTCTCCAGTAGCAACATATAGTTTAGTTTTCTGCACATACTATTATCAAGAGATCTTGAATATCTGTCAATTGTGTCTGTCAAAACTATTTCTCTTTATTTAAATGGTTTTGACAAAATTTCAAGACGCCCCTGACAGATATTCAAGATCTGTCAATATTGGTATATGTAGAAAACTAAACTCGATGTTGCTACTGGAGGAATATTTTATTTATTTTGATCAAGAAATTTCAATTTTATAAAAACTGTAAAAAATACTGGCGCTCCCTTCTGCCACACCGCAAGATATTACTTTAGGATTTGTGATATTTAGCAACAAAAAACAATTTAAATTCTTAAATTAAATTAAGTAAAAATGTTTCTACTTTAACAATGAGTTTTCGTAAATATCCCGTCTATGCTTATTTTTTATTTTTATCAAATAAACAGACTGTATTTAATCTGGACTGGATCACTCCGCAATTAGTCTGAATTACCAACTCGCTGTTGAATTTAAATTATTGTTTTAGTATACAATGAAGCTTCTTATTACCATTAGGGTTTAATGAATGTCAAACGAAACCCAAAAGACTTAAATTTTAAAAAAATCCTTGCAAAACTCCGTTGGAGGAATGTAAAGCCCTCGGTTTCATGTTTATTGTGGTATGTATAAAACCCTGAAGGTTTTAAATACCTTCTTGGTAAAATTGGGTTTTAAAAAATTTTGCCCATTTCATAAAAATTAATCGTCGGTTCGAAATGAAACTTAAAAACATCAAAAAAATTAAACTGTTAAAAAATAGATTTTAAGTTGGATTTGAAAACATTTTTTTACGTTGCTTGGGAGTTTTAAACTACAGATTAAAAGAAAAACTTTTCTTAGATAAAATCCCTGAAAAAGATGGAAATATCCTTGTTTTTTAGTGGTGGAATGATGCTGAGCATATCTTGAATCTTCAGACATGAAGATGAGGGGAAAATCAACAACTCTCCTTTTTGTTTAGAAAGTTGGGGACGGAATTATATTTGTTCTAATTGGATGGTTTTGAATAGGTGTAAGTTGAGAAGCTACAAAAAGGAAAATTTTTTCTCTTGCGAAAAGAATTTTCATTCTGTGACTCCAGTTTACATGTTAATGGGAATTTTTTCATTTGTGTAAAAAACCCGAGTCTCACAAAGTGGGGGTTTTTTGTGAAGCCAGTTTTCGTGTAGCCCCCCCGAGAAATAACCATCCATAGATTAGAATGTTATCACTACAATGGTGAAGGTTGCTAAAAGGGTGCTGGAATCTACTTGTTTGAAGGGTTTTGATGTTTTTTAATTTCGGGTTCTTTTACAGTGCTGGCTTGGATTTTTAGGAAAAGATAATTGGTCTTTTT
>JBCFYV010004581.1:0-18926 GCA_039000515.1 Timema cristinae
GGTGTAATCCTTTCATAATCTTAAACTGGTAATAAGTAGTGGAACAAGCCCTTTTTTTTCTTCTTTTCTAATGATTGTAAGTGTTTACATCCCGCAAATACACTTTTTTCAACCCCGCCAATAACAAAAAAAAAAGAACCTTTAAAATAACCCCAAAAGAGGTGATACCATTTAAAAGTTGTATTTTTGTTGGAATAGTGAGTATGGATGATTGTAAATAGGGATTTAATTAAAGGGGAGGTTTTCTTTGTCACAGATTTGCCCCCTATGTTTCAGAAGTTGTTTTGTTTAAAAAACTGCTACGGGAACATTACCCCCTTTGGTGCACTTAAAGTGGTAGGGTTAAAGGTCCTTGTCTAACGATTTTCCTTTCTTTCTTGGCACGTTGAGATTTTGCAGGTAAGGTGCTCGGAAATGTAATTTTTTTAAAACCTTTCATTTTGGGTTTATAGGTTTTGAAGCGCGCATTTGCTTATGTCGGGCCTCGCAACCAAAGCGAAAATTAAAACACCTGCTCCTGGTTTCAACCGCATAACAGCTTTTGAGCAAATTCAAAAGGCACTTAGTTGCCTCCAGGGAAAATTTGTTTTCCTTGGTTTTAATAACTTTTTTTTTTTTAAAAAATTTACACAAAAATGTTACAGGGGTAAAGCTTGCCCTTTTATAGTATAAACTTTTAGCATTTTTTTAGACCTACATCAAAATTTAATTCTAAACAAAAAAAAATAAACATTGAAAAAAAACCCACTTTTGCAATAGACTGGAATATTAAAATTATTGTTTACACACTCTTTAAAATAAAACCAAAAATTTTTAAATATTAAATAGCTAAGTGGAGGCAAAAATTAGTAGAAACATAGTCGTGTTCAATATGAGACTTCCTCTTGCAACTTAGAGACAATTGTTCCAAACAAAAAAAAAACAACTCGTGAACTCATGCCAAATTGGTGTTTTCCCGAAAGTACTGTGCCCCCAATCATCTTTAATTGACCCACTAAATCACCCTAACTGTTTGGGTACCTACAGCCCCCAGGCTTCTTTTACACCACTGGTCGCGAATGCTGACTCTCAAAATTTATGAATTTCAACTTTTTAAGTGAGATTATCATAACAATCCTCCGCCAGGTGATTTACATACACCATAGAGAAAATTAAACAAGTTAAAATAAAAAATTACAAACATTAGTTGATTATATGAAGAAAAAAAAAAAACCTTTTTCAAACCCTGAGATAAACATAGACTACAATGACACAATATATTAAATAATATAGTAGTTTAAACAAAAACTATTCAATGAAATTATAGTTGTTTAGAAATTAGACATACAAAATGTTATAACGTGCCTTATCATAAGTATAAGCTACCATGGAAATACTGGGCCTTTTACACTAAATATCAAGCACTTTCATAAGGTGCTACACATATGAAAAATTTATAATTCATAGGGTGTTTTAAAATAAATACAAAGCGTAATAAAAAAAAGGGAAACATTTACACAATGTTGTCTGTTATAAGATAATGGAAATAACTTCCCTCGTTCCTGACTGCAAGGAGCGTAATGACGGAAACCAGGGTACCACACTTGCTGGGGCCTGCTTATGGCGACTAAATTGGTGAAATCAAAAGTTCCGGTGCGTCTCTTTTCAGCTGTTGGGGCTACACATCTCAAGTATACAGTACATACTTGTAAACACACAAGCCCTATCATAGGGTAACAATTGCAGATAAAGTTCATGGATTTAACTTCTTTTTCTTAAAATAACTTCATTATACTTAAACTGAAAATGCTTAAACTTCTTAGACCTCGTCATGTTACTTGTCTGCTTCCCATACATGAACAAAGAATGACCTTGGTTGTGATGTTACTTTACTCTCAGAAAATCCCTCTCTTGTCTCTTCCTCTAACTATATTTTCTTTTTGACATATACAAAAAATAAACAAATAACCTTCAAAGTTTCACCATAAAACATTTAATAATTCTCGATGCTATTCATTTCCAATAAAAGTTTTTGTGGGGACCTGCCCTTTTACAAGTTTTAATATTCATGTGACTACTACAAGTCTGCCCAGTCTAACAGCTACCGGCACAGAGGGCTAGCCTTAATGTTGACGCTGGTTATAATCATTATACATATATTTTAATACTCACAGGATTTTCTCTCTCATTTTGTAGGCACATTCTTATCGTGTAGGTCTTCGGGATGCATCTTCTCTTCACATGGGGTATTTCTTAACTTCTTTGACGTAGATACTTAACAATAACAAATAATCTATTACTGATTGTCGAAATTATCCATTATAATTCTTAAGTAATAATTGTGGGATAAATTACCCTTTCCACAATACAAAAAAAAATTTCACACTTTTGTTTTATCTTTCTTATCTTTCCTTAGATTGATCCCTGACTTTTATATACGGTGTGTCCTTCCAACCTTGAGAAAAAAAATGCCGCAGGCTATTTGTTGGATGCTGGGAATCGTTCACCAATCTTTCCTAGAGTTTCTAAATTCTTCTTCTTTTTTTTTTGTAGTTTTAAGTGTTTTAATTGTGTAGCCGCTTTAGACATAATCAATTGTAATCCACATTGTTGTATTTCCAGGCCACCACCCATGCAGTGCTGGCAACTCGTAGAGCCATGTACCTCATTTCCCGGAGAGATGGCTCACGAAAGGGTTGACCACCCTTAATTTAAACATTTAATTTGCTTTTAAAATAATTGAATGTTTTATTAATACAAGTCTATAATCGCCTTTTTAAAGATATTGATATCAATATTGTCTTCCCATGCTCAAATTTGAAGTCAAGTGATGATACTATTTAATTATTTGTACAAAAGTTGGCTACTTCTGTTCTTCTGACTGACAAACACATCGATGACTCTGTTTTGAAGTTGGAAATTCAATATTTACATCCTTAAGTAAGAACAAAGAGCCAGCGAATTTAACCTATGGTGCTCATGAATCTAATAGACATCTCAGAGATAATCCTTCAACTTCTAACATAAGCTCTGGGCACGTCGGATTTCTTGACATCTTCATTTCTTCCTTTTCATTCAGTAATTCTTCCCTAAGATCTACACCAAGGGTGTTAACTTTTTCTTGACATACTAAAAATGCTCCCAGAGTGTGGGAACCTGCGGACCGGTCTGGGCTGCCTACATGCAGGTCAACAGTTTCCCTCTTTGACAATTACATTTACATCAACTGGTTGAGGATGATGACTAGAACCACGGGATGCTTGCCCTTGATAAACTGGACCTATGTTAAGCCGGTACCTATGTTGAGGGTTCGTCTGGGACGGTTGAAATGGGGTATGGGAGTTACTCCTAGACTAAAGTCCCTGTCGTTGTCCCCATAAGGGTGATTTCTAGGGTGGGGAAAAGGTCCGTTGACTGACCTTTTGTCTCTTACTCAAGGTTATGATGGGGGTTTTCCCGACCTCTACCAGGATAGTGGTGCTCTGACTGGGCACCCCAAACTAAACTACGGCCTGAATGGTCGCGAGGAGGTCTATTTCTCCTCACGCTTCCTGTGAACGTGCTCCCAGTTGAAACTGTGTAGTAGGTCCTACCCGCTGTTCCACGTTCGGCCTCTATGAAGTGGGAAACTAAACTGTCCTACTTTGTCCCTACGCCTATCCTGTTCCAAAGCGTCCAAGCGCTGCAGTCCGGCCCTAAACTCCTCCAAAGTGTTGTAGGTAATCCCTACCAACATCTCGCGGTACCGTATGGGTAGTTGATGTGGACCATATATATCAACTCAGAGTCACTGATGTTCGACTCGAAATTCCTACTTTTACTATACATGTCGGCAAGGTAACCCCTCCAGAGTACCTCCGTTCTCATGGTACCTTGACGCATGTAATTTAGCCCTCTTTTGGGCCCCTGGATCTCCACACTCCAAACATTGCTAGGAATGGGGTTCGAAACTCCTCCAGCCTGTGACGCTTTCGCGCATACCGACCACAAGGCAAAGCGTCACCAGTGGGGGAACTGCCCCCTAACCTTATTTTTTCCTTATCATTTAGTCGACGCCCTTCAAAAAGTTCCTCCAGAGTGTTGAGGTGGCTAACGGGATCCTGCTCACTCCTACGATTGAATTTAGGGAGTCTACCCCCAAGAGCCCGGTCTCCTAAAAGGGTACACAAAGATGAAGAAAATGGGCTTAAGTCGCCCAGCCCTCCTAACCTGACCTGGTCTGACAATCCCTCAAGCTGGTTCTTTACCATTTTTACCTCCTCGGCTGTATCAGTCAACCTCTGATCCAACACCACCTGGTTTTTGGCTAAATCCGGTTCTTGCCCTTTCAGTGAGCCAACCAGTAGAGTTCAGAATCCCAGTGTATTTGTCTGACTCTCGTTTCCTGTGCGCACTCTAGGCTTAGTCTATTCAATCCTTCCTCTATCTGTGCGACTGCTGTTCTTGCTTCTGTGCCGTCAACCTTTGTTTTGACTCCAAGGTCAGGCTAAACTCATCCTTGACTCCAGGATCTCTTTCTTAACACTGGCCAGCTCCTGCCTGAACCGCTCTTCAGTGGCCTCAACTCTAACCTCAAGTCGGCCCTGGTCTTGCCTATTGCCGCTGAAAACTCTTCCCTCATACTGACCGTTAATGAACCGATGTGACGCATAATCTCACTGCGGGTTTCCTCTGAGTAGAAACGAGCTTTCTCTCGAGGACTAACTGCCCTTCCCTCATCTCCATTAACAACTGTTGGATACCCGCCATAAGGTCCAACGAAGGGGTACTATGGGGAACTTCCATAGGGAAAGGAGGGATTTTGTCCCCGTCTGGTGACGGACCCTCAAAATAAGTTTGGGATGAGTCGTCGCTCAAATCTCAACCACTACTTGGTCCCTAACTACCTTTTCCTGCTGTGGTGTCGTGGTAGCAGCATCATCCTCCAACCTACATCAATTGATTGTCCATCCATTATTGTGGGTAAAACCTCAGCCTCATACCTAATGTTTATCTTAGACTGTCCTCTGTCCCTACTTCTAAGAAAATACCCTTCCTGGCTCATAACCTAAACCACATTTGAAAATACTAGGTTGCTCTATCCTAACCTTATCGAAAAGCCCCGCGTTAAGGCGCCACTGTGAAAAAAAAAAATATAAAAAATAAGAAAAAAAAAAATATTAGTTGTTATTTTAATTAAATATATATCTCCTACTGTTGTATGTAAAAAAAAAAAGTTCAATTTCATCTAGCTCAGTTGCACGAGGAAACTTAATCTCGGGACCTCTGGGTTTAGATAGGTACTTATACTTAACCTGCCTGCGGAGCTCCGGTAAATCACATATCTAGGTTAACATATTTATATAACATTTGTTTTGTTGTCAAAGCTATAATTATTATATCACAATCTTAATTCAATTTAAATCATTCGATAACAAAAATAAAAAACCCTTTTTCCTTACATTTTCAAAGGCAAAATAAAACCAACATATATACCTAAGTCAACCAGTACAAAATTATGGCACAGAAAGTTTATTATTTATCCTTAACACAATTAGACTTCTTTGAGTCAAACAAAATAGCCACACTGCTCACAGCCACCTATTATTTACCTTTTTTTTATTAAAACCATCCTCAGTCCCGCAATAATATAAGAAAATTGAAACTTCTCACCCTAGACCATCTGTAGTCGAGAACTCGATCATATGTACATATCTCTTTATGTTTACTGAAGGATATGCATGTCCTCACAAACTCTTCAAGTAGTAATCAAGATCCTGGTGTACATCCTTTCATAATCTTAAACTGGTAATAAGTAGTGGAACAAGTCCTTTTTTTTCTTCTTTTCTAATGATTGTAAAGTGTTTACATCCCCGCATTAATATCACTTCTTTTCAACCCCACGCCAATAACAAACAAAAGAACCTTTCCAATACACGCCAAAGAGGTGATACCATTTAGAAGTAGTAATATTGTTGGAATAGTGACGTATGGATGATTGTAAATAGGGATTATAATTAAAGGGGATGGTTTTCTTTGTCACAAAGGGTTAAAGCACCGAAGATAGGTCAGGGTATGAATTACTGAGTAGAGATATTAACAGAAGACTACCTTTTTCCCCAACTCTTTCAATCAGTTCTAAATCCTACTACATCACTTTTGTCACAAGTAGCATAATATATCTATTTCATTAAACCAGATTAAATCAACCCCATAGTTATTTGCCACTACCAATCCATCTAACCAAGCCCATCCTGAAACGTAGGCCACGGGGTGGGGGTAGTGACGCTACCTGCCACCTTGTCGAAGCAGAAAATGTCCTAATGAAAGTGTTTATCAAGCATTATAGACAGCCTATTTATGTAACTTAGTTTCACACGCACATTTTACCGTTCAATTTTCAGAAGACGAGCGTTATCTGACAGCTAGAAACGATACTAAATCTACTTCCAGATTAGTAATGTGATCTGTTTCTTTTGATATAATATATTACTCTTAAAATAACGTTAATAATGTTAATATTATAACATTTTTGTGAATTTCAACTTTTCCTTACGAAAATTGGACTGTAGCTATGGAACAAAGTAGACTTAACAGAGATAGCCTTTCAATAGTGTTCTTTTTTACTTTCTCGCTATCTTACAGGGAAAGAAAGTATTGGTATTGTCAAAAAAATTGAACTAGAGATTTTGATGAATCTCATCGTTTCATGAACCCCCAAATCGAAAAAAGGGGTTTTTTGAATTTCCGTCTGTCTGTCTATACCTCCAACTAGAGCCTAAACTATTTTACCGATTGGGCTAAAACTTGGTATCTAAGGTTTTCATAGGGTTACCCCGAGGTATTTTTTAAATTGGATATCTAACCCTAAAATTAAGGGTAGTTTATTGAAGGGCAAAAAAGAAATCGACTGTCACGAAATCGGCTCTAACGATTTTAATTAAATTTCATCTCTAAACATTTCTAAATATTCCAAACAAAATGGCTACTTTCAATATTTCGGCAAAATGACTTTAAGGGTTCCGGTGCTATGCGTAGATTCTTTTTTTTTAATCATATCTCCGAAACTATCTGAGATATGAAATTACTTATCACTACAAACATGTAAATCTATTTATGATACAAATCTTTTATTTGAAACATATTTTTACAAAACCAATAAGTTTAAAGCTATAATTTTATATATTATATATATATATTAATAATATTATATATATATATAATCGAACTTTTCGAACACTAAAGGTAAAGTATTGTGACCGTAAAAAAATCCAACCCGAAATGTTGGTGGATGTCGGCGTCTCATGACCCCCTAAACCATAAAAACTGTTTTTTACAATGATTTCTGTCTGTGTGTCTTTTTAACCCTAAAATTAAGAGTTGATAAATAAAAAAATAAAAAATAAAAATTATATTTTCTCAAAATCGGCTCAAACGATTTTGATTGAAATTTCTATCTAGTCGTTGATTACAAATAAAACGGCTGTTTTCATTTTCCCATGAAAATGACTTTTATAATACTTTACAAAAGCGGAAATTTCCGTATATCCGCAACTATTTGAGATACTTAATAATTTATAATTGAAAAATCGTAGTACTATTAAAAATAAAAAACTTTTATTTGAAATATATTTTTATGAAACTAACAATTTCTGAGATATTCGCAAATATATTGATACAATTTTGAGAGCTTTGGTTGTAAATAGATACTACTTAAGTTTTAACGCAATAATTATCCAATGCCATAGACTAATTAAATATAGGTAAGTCTCTCAAAAGGTTTATATTGTTTTTCCTTAAACCGCTTAGGAGAAATGTTTTTACAACAATGATCAAGCTACATTTTAGACTCAATAATCAATATTTACATTTTTATTGGTCAAAATTTATAAATGAGGAATTTAATAGAAATATGATGACCTGAAGATGTGCAACACCTAATAAAATGTCGAAAATTTTAACCGGAAGTTGAAGTTTTAATGCGAAATGTTGAGCCTTGTGGACCCAATATCGATCTTTTTTTTATCGGTCCAAACATACAAATGAGGACATTAATTCTTTAAAAATAAAATTATAAAACTGGAACTTCAATTTTTTTTTTTACATAAGCATAGTGTAATCTATGCTTGGGTTTGCGAGTGTGTATTATTTCGTTTCACATATATTACGAGTTTTGAGTAAATATCTCCATTTTTAAACAATAGAGCGAGAAAGTTAGTGGGGATTTCCGAAACATGTATTTAATATTTATCTCACTATTTGATTTCTAATAAAGATAAAAAATTATTACAACCGTGAAGAAAAATTTTTACCTCGAGACTATGATGAATCCTTACGTTTGAGTTCCCGATAACTCAAAACAATTATATATGTTCTCGGAGTGTTGTTTTGAGTTTGATTTAAGCTCTCAAATAAATAAGAGTTTAATTTAAGATAGTTTTCGAAAATTGACCAAACAATTTTGCTTAAAAGGGATATCTGGGAAGTCTTTACATAATAGTATAATAAAGATAATTTGAGGTTAAAATACAGATTACTTATTTTTGAAAGCTTAGTTCAAAACTTTAATAGGCTATTTGGAAAGAAAATACGGTTGTGTAGTACCATTCATTTTTCTATGGTCCCATGTGTACCTGTCTCACCGCGCCACGGACCACTAATGTTCTATGGACTACAGCTTGAGAACCACTGATCTAGGGTACATAGTTTGCGAGTCCCCTATTTCATCATCCTTCGAACACAAGCTCAACTGTCCTGAACACGTACGCCTAGGATATCATGAACTGCATAGCGATCCTCGTTTATATTCCTATTATTTGCCACACGCTGCAATGGCCGAATGGTCTAAGGCGTCACTCTCGTATTAGACTAACCTGCTGATTACGAGGAAATTTGGAGCTCCAATCCTGGTAGGTTCTAGTGAGGGTGGTTTTCTATTAAATGATTTCCCATCTCCTTCCACGCAAATTCGGGTAGATAACCTATGCCTAGCACTCTTTCTTCCTCCTCATTATCCCATTAAGGTAATTAACATTAAGATTTTGAAAATTATTGGATTTAGCTTTTTTCATGCCTCACGTATTTATTTGCATACATTTCGAATATTTACACTTAGAGAGGTATGGATAAGGCAAGTTTAATTTACAAGAACTGTACCAACATTTGCCTAGATGAAGAGTGGATAACTAATCAGGGAAAAACACCTTCACTACACTCTGCCGGGATTCAAACCCTGACCTTCACGTCAACGTCAAACCAGGTAAGATGAGTCCGATACCGTTTTGTTCATACGCCCACACACATGGTAGAGTCACACAAAGCTCAATCTATATAAATATAGTTGTGAATAAATAAAACGAACGACACTTATTTACTTATAGCTTTCTAGAAAATGTCAAAATGATGTAGATTTGTCAACAATGATTGTCATACATCAGGTTATGTGCGTGTTTTATTTTACGATTGGCCCTGTAACATCTTTTGTTGGGTGTTTCAACTTTTTTAAAAATTTTAAATAATATATATTTCGTAACTGAAGGCAAATTAAAGTATTATTTTTTATTCAGATATCAAATATCACAGTTAACATTTTGTATTCCTGCCAAATCTTCACAGAAATGTTTTTCATAAAAGTATTTTGACTTTATAATCCGAATATCTGCAACCGCTTGGAAAAAGAAGAAATTTCCATGCATAATCATTTTTTTTTGTTAAAGTAGTTTTATTAATGTGTCATCAGTTGAATGCTGGCCTTTTTCTTGTTTCAATTATGTTAGGTTTTTTTTCCAGAAGAATATTTTGCTTATGGATGACATTAAAAAAATGTATAATTCCATATATTTTGGTAAGCAAAATGAACTTTGTCAGAAGGATGGGAAAAAACATTTTTTTTTTAACTTCCATTACAGAAAAGGTTTGTAGAATAAAATGGAAGAGGAACAAAAAAAAAGTTTTAGGGGAGGTATCACATTGAATAAGTAATCTCTCCAAGAAAGAATAATAAAATATTCGATTGCAAATTACGACATGGAAATCAACTTTAAAGAAGAATTCCTTTGGTATGGACATATATCTATATATACATATACATATATTTTATATCTTCGTTTTTATTTCGTGTAACTTTCCATCTGCTTGGAGCGGCAGTGGTATAGCATCGCAGCATCCAATGAGACAAGCGGCGCAAATCGTTTTCCATCTCGGCTCTTGAGTATCGTCTCCAAGAAAACTTCTCCTTTCTTCCTTTAATGGTTCGGCGCACCGGTATGCCTTCCATTCCAGTTTGATATCAGTCGCTTTCGAAGCAGCTTTTTGGGCCATGTACATAACATGGGAAAAGGCGGGAGGGAAGAATAATTCGATTGATTTCCTTAAAAGAAGAGTCTTTAAGATGCTGATTTGTAAAACGTGCCTCGATTTCATTCTTCTTCTTTTTCCTTGAGACAGAAAAAAATGAGACAGAGTTTTGTAGGAAAAAATTGATTACTTTTAAATAAAATAGTGAGAGTCGATTGATGTATATATCATTGCCAACTTTACTTCTCTCTCTTTTTTTTTTAGCACCGCGTCTTACTACCCGTTCGGTTCATATTCCCATGTACGAATTATACTAATGGGTTAAGGGTTAGAAATGCTTAATTTAGAGGAAAGGCACCCGTATTTTCGTGGGGGATAGTGGAAAACCATTTAGAAAATCACCACCCTCAGTGCTCTCAACCGTGATCAAACCCTGATCTACCCATCTCCAGCAGTTTTACTTCTCTTGACAGGTTTATGTGTTATGTAGAAACATCTTAAAAAAATCTGTATTATAAAATTATTGGTGTTAAGGAATAAGATTATTAAATTGTTTAATAATAGGGAAGATAGATCCTTTAATCCTCGAACCCTCGAGTCCATCGAATCCTTAAAGATATTCTAGATTTGAGAATTTGAGAAAATATTGGATTCGAGATTTGAGAGTTGAATTATTTTTATGTGACGTTATAATTCGTTTTACAGCTCTAATACTGGTTGTTGATGGTTCAGCTCCAACATTAAAAAAAGGATAAACTTAGTAACTAGACTCTAGAGCACAAATTTAACACTTAACTGAATGTATTAATGTTATAATAAATGCATTTTATCAAGAAAATATTAATATTCAGTTAGTATTTCTACTTTATATTATTCTACTATACTCCTATTTCCGCCTATTTCTAAGATTCGGATTCGAATTCTTGATTCTCGTTTCTAAATTAAAATGAAGTTTTGGATTAGTAAAATAGTGGATTTCTGGTTTTAAATAAGCTTGAATTTCGCCATATGTGCCTACGAAAAAGGACCCAAAAAAGGTACTTTAAAAAGATCTGTAATATAAAGCAGACACTTTTTAAAATGTATTGACTCAGAAACCTAACACAATATATCTATATATTAATTTATTTTTAGCCCTGCGTCTCATTACCTGTTCAGTTTATACTCATATGTACTGATTACGCTAATGCTAATGAGTTAGGGATGAGGAAGATTGAAATTAAAACCGGATAGTATAAAAATACTTTGTAAAACCATCCTTAGTACACCTGCCTGCGATTTGAACCCCAATCTCCCTGTTATTGGCAGTCTAGTTTAATACGGGAATGATGCCGTAGACCATGCGGTCACCAAAGCAGGTATATATTGACTATTAGTTTATCCAAATCATTAACGCTTACGTTACCCACTTTAGTTGCCGCATCGTATAGCGCGCTACTCTCGTGTTGGACTAGACTGACAAGGATGGAAATATTTGGGCTCGATGCCGGTCGGGAGCACTGAGGGTGGTTTTCCTTAAATACTTTTATACCCTCCCTCCATGCAAATTCAGGAGAACTACCTTTAAATTAAACTTTCCTAATTCTTAATACATTAGTGTAATTAGTACATAAGCGTATAACATTAATTGTTAATAAGACATGGTGTTAAAAACAACACTTTCGTTCTACTGGAATATATTGATTTTAGTATTTACCTTTGACCCAAGTTAATATTATTGTTACGTAAGTTGACCCAATTGTATTAGGTTTTTTTTAGAACAAAGCTAAAGCTGTTGTAAGAGTTTTCCTTTCAAAATTTCCTCCCGGGTTTGTTTCATGTATTGAACATGATATTATTGAGATAAATCAAAACTAGTTGAAACTTATACAGCTTTGTCACAGTTTTTACTAGATTATTATTATTATTATTATTATTATTATTATTATTAGCACCGCGTCTTACTACCCATTCGGCTTATAACGCACTTACGCTAATGTGTAATGGTAGGGTGATTGTGAGATGAAATGGAGGACCTACAGTTTAACGTGGAATCCAAACCACGGTGGAGGCCTGGCATTCCCCACATTCACAAGATGTCTTGTCAGAGGTGGAGGAAGGGTTTGGTAATCAGATAAATCTGTGCCGAGACCGAGGATTGAACCCCGGCCGCCAGCACAGAAGTCTGACACCTTACCCCTAGACCACCAGGTCACCGTTTTTACTAGAGTTTTTTGAAGATAAACTGGGATGGGCTAATTTATGATTAGTGGATATTCCCCTGAGAGCTCAGGGCCTACCTTAGGGCGGTCATATAAAGCTTGCGGCCTTTTCACTGATTTTGTATGGCCCGTGTACTTTAAGATGAACAAGCTCACCATGAAATTTTATTCTTAGTTTTATAAACGTTGTAGAAATACATTTGGAAATTCGGCATAATATGAGTTGGTCGGAGTTTCTGATTCTTTCAAAGAAATGTTTGCTAGGCCTAGCGTGCTGATTGAGATGCCTACCCCCGAGGTGCATACAGCGCCAAGTATATACCACTAATTTATTTATTTACATTGGGAAAGACTATCTCTGGTAAAACACTAGAAAGATTGCACGGATCTCGTCTTATCTGACTTCATGGGACAGAATGATTTAATTTCGAATACCGGCTGGATATACTGAGGTGTTTATTTTCTAAATGATTCCCCATTCTCCCTCCACGTAATTGTGGGTCCACTTTTTATAAAATTATACCTTACTCATACCAACCAAATTAGATTAAATATGCGAATATCCTGGAGTAATATAAGATGTGGGACATGGCTAAAAAGGCTGTTTTGTTGAAAAAAAAATAGTGCTTCAGAGTAAAGTGGTCCAGTAAATATTATAAACAGGATGTCATTGATTGATAAGTTTACCAGGTGTAGTAAAAACCTGCCAGTTAATGCTGAAGTTATCTGTGCGACATTTACGTGTAGGACTACCTACTATCCTATTACCGGAGCTGCCGCGCGTTTGAAAGCCGGGAGAACCAGGAAAACAATGGGGATTTATCGTGTCTGGAAAACACCGGTAAAACGCAGGGAATGAAAAAAAAAACCTGAAAAATACCGGATCGCTTGTGAATTTAGGACATTAAACTGTAAGCTTTAAATAACTAGGCTTTGCATGGAAAACAAAAGTGAAATGAAGAACTAGTCAAGATTATTATATTACATGGAACAATGGGGTTGCGTAATAACGTGTTAAATTTCCCCATCAAGCTCAAATCATTCTGTTATAAACACTATATAGTAAGCAGGACATCACACTAGTCTTTTTTTTATGAAAAAAAATAAACTTCATTATTTTTTACTTCTAATTAAAGCAAGAAATCTTTAAATTTTTAAGATTATAAACCCCCAATGAAATGCCCAATATATCCTCACACCCCATTCGCCAGAAGGTCTAGATCATAATTATCATAATCATCACCACCACCACCACAAGTTCTATTAGTTGCCACTATCATTTCAAAAAATATGTTGGTTCTACTTTAAATTTGGATAGATAGGAACAGATTAGCTGAAATAAAATAATTAGGACTTTATCATATTTATTTTTATATAAATGGCAAATCACAAATACACAAGCTAGAGCTAGTTATATTTGTTTTTTTGTTTTTTCTGAAATCAATATAACTTGTGCTTAGGTTTACTGATAGAACCGGAAATGTATTAAGAATAAAGTAATAAGAGGGCCACCTCGGTAAGTTATACATTACCGCTCAGACGTTCAGCTCTAATGCAATATTTAAATATACGATGCGTTATTTCAAATATTGGCTCATATCAAAATCAAAAAATCAAATATAAAAGTTTTAAAAGGGTTCTATTACCTTAAAAACAAAATCCATAGTTTGAGTTTAGCTCATTTTCAACGACTTCTTAAGTATTTTTGCACTGCTATGAAACTATACTTGATGAAACATGTCTATATTTAGCCTTCTTCCAACAAATACAGTAAAATTTTAAGTTATTTGAGAACTAACAGCGAGATCTCCTATTTACCTTGAGTTAAGAAGGTTCTTAGTTTCCTCTCCCCTCTCTCTTATTGACATTACAAAGGGTGGTTGTAGGTGAGAGGTAAAAGGGAGAATAAACCTTTGAAGAGTAGAGAAGCAATTCAAGAAACCGAAACATACCATTTTGTTTCAAGCCGTGTGGCCTGACAGCGAATTAAACTTTATCGCTGACTGAGTCGACCACCTTAACCTTAACTACGTAAACTTAAAATAACTAATTCTGAGCAATAGATTTTTAATTAGTACGTTTAACATCATGGTTACTAACGGTTTACTCTAAGGAGTATAAATTATGAGGGTAGCTTAGAATAAAATATACCCTCATTAGCGATCAGTAAAATCAAAACGGAAAAAATAATCACTACCTATTGAGCGAGGCTGTTATTTGAACCCCTATTTCACTGCTTAGTGCAATCTACTGCAAATACCGTGTGACCATCGGAGCTGATTTTAAGCAATATTCGCACATATTAAAGTGTTTAAATATCACTTTATCATCAAACATATTTTTCAATTAATTTAAATATGGTTTGAAAATGACACTTGGACTTGGGAATCAAACTCGGGACTTTTAACATACCGATATTCTACCACTGATCTACCAAGGAATCGTCCATTGTTTCGGGTCATTCCTCTCTTGTAATCTGTCATAGTTGGTGTATCCGTAATTTAAGCTTATATCCACCTTCAAACATATTTTGTTTACTTTCCCTTTAATCTTTTGTTGCGTCACTACACATAACTGTCTTAAAGCGATGCCACGAGATCTCTAACCTAATCATAGTAACTCCCCTCACGGTTGAACGTCATGAAGTTTATTTTTATAGCTATACCAACAATAACACACAAGTGCTTGTTTTTCTAGCTTGATGATTTCAAGTGGAACCAGTTGTAGGAAATATATTTTAGAGTGATAGGTTAATTTATAGTTTCAAATCTCATTGATCAATATTTACAGTTTAAAGCATATGTATTAACTGCCAGTCGATAGAGATATTGTTTCAGTTAAGAAATACATTAGATGAATGTGTTTTTGTCTCAAAGAATTTAAAAACATATTTAACGAATCTTTAAAATATTTGGCAGTGAAATATTGAATTTAGGAAGTTTTTGACTTGAACATTCGTATCACTAACATTTATAAGGATAATAGTTACACCCCCTTTGTATCTACATCAAAGGCGGCTAGCAATGTTGTTGTTGGCTACACTGCATCCGTAAACATCAGCTGTTAACACTTATCGAACTTCCACTAGCTCACCTCATTCACCGAAAAATGAGCAGTAGGGGTGGGAGGATTCAACTTTTATATGTATCTTCTATAAATTAATAAGTTTGAGAGTTTGTCTGGCTGTCTGTCATGAGCATTGCACGATGTCTATCTCACACAGAGGTCTGAAATTTAAATACTAAAAGCCTACGAACATACGCACCCCAAAGCTGGAATGTTTAATTTTTGATAAGACTTTTTTTTAAATTTGTTAACAACTGGGTCGGTAGAAATAAAATCAAAACTTTTTTTATTTGTGTTTGAGGCAAAGAAAAGTGTTGCCCGGGCTAACTATGCAATTATTTCAATATTTTATTCGCTCATTTTTAAACAATGGATCTAATAATATAACTCCCTAATTCATCCTTTCCTTTTTTTCCTCCCTTTATATACATGTGCTTTGCTTCCGACCCGGTTTTTAATTAATTTAAAAAAATAATCAAAATTTGAATATTCTGGCTTTGAGGTGCATATATTCATGAACATGGTCTACTAATTTATAAAATTGTATACCTCTGCGTGTGGTAGATTTCGCACAATGCTCGTGGCAGACAAACAAGCTCGTCATTACATTAATTATATATAAATACTTCAGTCATTGTTTTGAATTTATTTACTAAACCACTATCTACTTTATTGTATTATGTTATTAAAATAAACTCTTTTATTGTATGCAGGGTGTCAAATGCACCCCTGCACCCTTAGACTTCAGGCATCAAATGGGAATAAGTACCAACGAGGCGTTTAAAGCTTCGGTTTCTTTCCCAACTGGAGTTCTAATGGGTGAGCTCTGCCACCCCGTGGGCCTCAGGGAAAGATCACCCAATTGGAACCAAGCACATCACAGTTTATTTTCAACTGTGCCAAGTTCTCTCTGATTTTCAAGCTTTCACTAAAAAAAAAATAGTGTTCAATAGATAGACAATACAGAACATGAAGGATCGATCCTTTAAACAAGATTTTTTAATATCTTCCTTTGATTTTTACCAGGACTGTGGAACAATCAATGTCCCCCTATCTAGCAATGTTTATTATGGTTTGAAAACAAAAGACGACATTTTTACAAGGAAGACCTTAGCCTAAAAATTTGGATAGTTAGTCGGTGATAGAAACGTCTTAACCGTCACTCTTCTATAGACAACACTCCTATAGACTAAAATGCCCATGACGGGGGGATCGGGGCTTGAGTCTGATCACGTGTACGCAGGGTAATTTTTCCTTAATTATTTTCTGCTCAACCTATTCTCAAATGCGAGTAAATACAGGGGGGCCCATAGAAAAGTAGCCCGCCTCCTATATCCAGCAGGCCCCTCACTCTGAATTGGAGGAGGTCAATCCCCTTTCATCCATATTGTGACATGAAGAATGAGCAAGTGAAAATGCTTGTCTAAAGTTTTTTTGACTCATTTTTCATGTCACAATATGGGTGGAAGGGGATTGATCTCCCCCAATTCAGAGTGAGGCACCTGCTGGATATAGGAGGTGAGCTACTTTTCCCTGGGCCACCCTGTATAATTTTTAAAATTTAAAACCTTCTTCATCCCTAACACATGAGCTTAATTGGTATGTATGCGTACATCCCAACGGATGGTAAAAGGAAAAAAATAGAAATATTACACACCGATTTTTGTAGAACTAAAAATATGAAAGGTCAGCAAATTCCAATATAAAAAAACCCCTTTTTAGCCTTTTCACGAAAACAGCGTTTAAGCAATTATGTTTGGGGTTATGTAACACAATAGAAGTTTCCCCCCTGCAGTACCACGTGGGGCAAGTCACAATTACGTTTCACACCCATAACTACTTATTATTGGTTGTCTCGTAAACGCCCACCTATAAATAGATCTAGCTCTGACCTTTAGCAAGGCTTCTTCTCTTACACTTGGATGCACTTTTATTGGTTTAGCCCAACATAATATGAGTATTTTAAAAAAAATAAATTTTTGTTTTGTTGTTAAGGAGAAATTTAAGCTAGATTGTTAAGAAATAAAACTTTGAATATTAATCATAATAATAACTTGATGTTATGTGTGAACAACTCCACATCGAGTAGTCATATAAGGTTAATAAATTCATATTAGTAGCAAATACCAATTTTTTTGATAATAATTCAGTCATCTAAAAAAAAAAAATCTTACATGAAAAAAATATGATTATGAGTTGTTTTTATTAGATACTGATTATTAAAAGTAGATAACAAGTAACATTTTAAATATAAATAAAAGTTGAGATTTTATGATCAATCTTAAGCGAGATAAGTTTGAACATTAAGTTTTTTTGTTTGTTTGGTATTTCTTCCGCACCAGTTATCATACAGTTTGATACATCAGGCTAACAATATGTGTTGTAAACAAAAACTAAGATTTCCCAATAAATAGTGGTTAGTAACATGTTTTCGTTTTTATGTTTCTTGGTTATTTAGCTACTCGAGAAGGAAGTCACAATGTCCAATGTTCTAGGTTCATGTCCATGGAAAAAGAGGCCGAGTCGCATACCCCAAAGAATTTTCTAGCTACTTATTTAAAGTTTAAATTGCTCGTTTAGTTATTGATAAATATGTACTTCCTAGTTGACACGCAACAACACAACACGCAGACTTGAAAAGTCCTCCTTTCTATTTTTCTAAGGTTTGTAGCTACACACACCGGAGGTCACAGAGTTTATGGCGTCAAGTTCTCAATATACAGTCAACTCAAACTATACTGAGCATTATAGACCAAAATATTTGGTTCACATTGTCTAAAGTTCAATAAAAACTAAATGTGTTTCCAATTAGCCTTAAGTAATAGTAGTAGGGACAAACAAAACAATGTATTACAATTAGATTAAATATATTAAAATCTATTTTTAAACTTTTAAATAATCGGCTATAGGCTGTTTACTTGCTGATACTACCATAATTAATATTTTCTGCCTTACAATGGGAGAATTAAAGCTTTTCTGAATATGTATCCATGTAATGTAACATTAAATCACATAAAGATGATGAAGTTACCTAGATGTAAGTTTTTTTGTTTTAGGAATCACGATTTGCCTATTTATGTGAACATAAAACAACCAACACAAAATATGTTTCTTTTTGGATTTAATTATTATTTATTTAATTACTCTTTGGATTGAAGTTGATTTGGCAATCAAGGGAGACAGAAAAAATAAATTATACGTTCATAATTTTTGATATTACCATATACCTCGTTGCCAAGGAGACTTACAAATAAGATGTAGATCTACATTTTAGTTAATATATATGAAGTTATTACAAAATTTTAAAACAAGAACCCAACCACACTAACAGTTTTTATACAGATCTTCTCTCGTGATTATTATAAATGTATAACTCCCCTGGCAAAGCCCCCAAGGGGCATAACG
>JBCFYV010004582.1:0-20526 GCA_039000515.1 Timema cristinae
AACACTTTTTAAAATTATACTATGTAACAAATATATATTGTATGTGAAATCTGTATATGTTTTTATTATAATTAAATGTGAAAAAAAACTTGTATTTTATTTTTCATTTCTAGTAATATTTGTAGACAATAGCCCCGCCTCCAAATCGTTTGTAGACCCATCCGATCCTATCCCATATTTTGACTATCTGTCACTGTATGACGATCTTTGTATTTTTATGGATATCAATAATAAATTGTGAAATATGTATATTTTTTTATAATAATTAAATGTGGAAAAACTTGTACTTATTTTTTCATTTCTAGTAATATTTCCCTCTCAGTTAAATTATATATTTGTAGTAAAAGCCATACAACATTAAAATACAGGGTTTTCTCTTTATAGAGTATACCCAAAATAAAACATGACGATGGTTTATGCTCTCATAAAATAATAATTCAATAAATTTGAAAATGTCTGTGACGTCAATGTCTAAAATAAAGGTTTTCTCCTTTATAGAGTTTATCCAAATAAAAAAACATGGCAAGTAGTGATGGTTAATAATAATTAAATAAATTTGAAAATGTCATAATCCTGTGACGTCAATGTCTAAAATACAGGTTTTCCAAATAAAAAACATGGCAAATAGTGATGGTTAATGCTCACACTCAAATAATAATTCATTAAATTCGAAGACGTCTTAATCCTGTGACGTCAATGTGACGTCAATTGAAAACGTCACTAGCATACCAATATTTTAGTTATACCATAGTCTCATACGTCAAATTATGAATAATTATCGAGGGAACATACCCCAGCTAATACTACTTTCGTATATGTTCGGACCAGTCTGTTTTCAATCTTCCGGCTCGGGAAGCTTCGCTTAAATTCGGAACAGTCTGTTTTTAACTTTCCGGCTCGGGAATCTTCGTATATGTCGAACCAGTCTGTTTCCAACGTTCATGCGAATCTATCTTAGCTAAGACAAGGGTGGTTCTCCTCGAAGCTTATTGCCAACTTTGTCTATAATCAGTATTGTTGGCATATTTTTATTTGTATGTTTTGATTACTTATCGTTGGTTATGATTACAATTTATTGTTTTAAAATATAAAAGCTCTTCACTATTCTCAGAATGCATAATTCCAAATTTATATTTATTAACTAATAATTAGTTATTATGTAATTATGGTGAGTGGATGAGCATTTTATAGGAGACCCAGAATGCGAGTTGTCACACATGAAAAAAAAAGTTTTAAGTGATGTTTTATTTTGGTAAAATTAAATAATAAAAAGTAAATAAATTCATAATCAAGCCGTACAAGATCCAAGAACGTAGGAAAACTCTTCTTGGAAAGTATACAACTGTTCGTAAAATCCTTTACGGGATTTATATATGTATATATATATATGAATATTTTGCCTTAAACGGGGTGGTAAGATAAAAAGCGTCTCTGGTAGTTTCCCACTAGGAAGTGCTGCGATCTTCTCATTTTATGGTTTAGGCCTGGTGAGACTTAGTCAGGTGTGAAAGTCACAAGAAAAAAAGCTTTGTTTGTGTCAACGCGGATTAAAATTGCATTTTTGCTGTTTTCACTGCAGTGTTATTGGAATAATTGGTTATTCATAGATATTCTGAACTTTAATTGAATTCTAGAAGATACTTATTACTGAATAAGTACATCTTTAATCTACGTTTTGAGATAGCTTTAGTTTTAGTTCATAGCTAGTATTTTTTTAGCACGCTATGCTAATTTCAATAAAACGGAGTTGAATAAAACAGGATAGTAATCATGTTTTATAAACTAATTGTTACTTTGTTATTATTTTATCAATAAGAATAATATACCTATTCTAAATTATTAAATGTTTTTATAAAATATTATACATAATTAAAAATTCAAAATAACTTATTTCATGTGGACATAAGTGATGATAATGATGTTCTACTATAGGCCGGGGTGCTAACATGCCCGTCACAAAGAAATATATAAGAAAAACACAACAGCAACTATGGTCTGAAGAGAGCGTGAGTGGTGCTGTTTAGGAGGCCTTGAAAGGGAATATGGATTATTTAAAAGTTTCTAAAGTATTTTATGTCCTACAATCTATATTTAAATTAAGAGTCAAGAAATCAAGAATTGACTTTGTCTCTGATGATGCTTCTAGTAGAGATAGGCTCAAAATAATTATAGCATGAGCAGACTAATTTTTGTGGGTAAAGAAGGAAGTGGGGTGTGGAATGAGTAAGATGCCGGTATTTACACGACAGCAGGAACAAAAACTCGTTGTACATGCACTGCAAATGAAAAGTAGAATGTTTGGTCCTAGTCTCCTCAAGCTACATAGGCTTGCAATTGATTTAGCAGAATGAAATATGACTGTTAGCAACTTTACAGGATAAAACATATGGCAGGTTAAGGATGGCCTTTCTGAAGAGACATTCGTAGCCATGGCTTTGATCTCCTGAACCCACGTCTATTGTCGTGTGATGGGCTTTAACCATGCTTAGGTGAAACCATATTTTTAATTTACTGTCATCCTTATATGACAAATACATACAATTTCACTCCAGACAGCATTTACATTGTGGACGAAACAGGTATCTCTTCAGTACTCAATAAACAACATCTGAAGTTCTATGACTTTGAGGGAAACGGCCAGTTGGCGCTTTAGTTTCAGTGGAGATATGTGTGTTAGTTACTGCGGAGATATGTGTAGGATCTTCAGGGAACTTTATGTCTACAATCTTTGTTATATCTAGGGCAGGAGAAAATAAAGAGTTCTACACCACCAGGAATCCTTTTCGAATGAATGGATAAAGAAGGATTTTTTAAAAGTGGTTCTAGCGGTTCGTCGAGTTTTCCAAACCAAAATAAGACAAACCCATTTAATTATTATTATTATTATTATTATTATTATTATTATTATTATTATTAATAATAATAATAATAATATTACTAACCGTTTGGACTATATCCACTTACACTAATTTTTAACTTTAGGGTGATTTTGATATGAAATGGAAGACCTACAGTTTAACGTGTAATCCGAACCACCATGGAGTCCTGGCATTTCCCACATTCTCAAGTTGTAATTAATACACTTTTTGTCAGAGGAGAAGGAAGGGTTTGACAATCAGATAAATCGGTGACGGGACCGAGGATTTATCTCCTGACCTCCAGCACATAAGTCTAACACCTTACCCCTATACCAGGTCACCCGTTTTACTATTGATGGATGGGCATGCTACACACACTTGAGCTACTGAAAATGGCTAGTAGAAATAATGTTCTCCTTCTTTGTTTCCCACCTAATTACACACATAGACTCAGGCCATTTTACGTGTCCTTCATGGCACGTTTGAATCAATATTATGCAGTGTGTAAAATATTATAGTTTGTCGTGGTTCTCCTAGGGTTGTATATAAAAATATATATTTTATTTAGCTCTGTTGCAATAGAGATCTTATCTCAGGACCGCTGGGTCTAAACACATGATTAGGAAATCCCTTCTCTTTGCCCGTCTTGTTGCCGTAGTAATATTACATGAAACAACAAGAAGCTGGTTGATAATGCTTGGGGTAAAACACATTAGAAATGCACTTACACCTGTATTTTATATACTATTGTAATGTAACAAAACTAATAGTTATGAAATAAAAAAATCATTTATTAGTTTGGTTATTTATGTATTCTGATTTTAGTCATATCAAATCCTGCCTATCGAGCTCCGTTAATTTACATATTTAATGTAACATCATTTTCTTGAAACAAAGTTTAAATTTGGTGTTTGTAAATTTTATATTAATATGTATAAACTTTGTTTTGTTAACAAGGTATTGATTATTATACCATAATTTCAATTAAAATTAATAAGTAGTCTTACTGCTCATAGTTCCATTCTCTTTTGGTGAGTTATCTTAAGATATAGTCACTAAGTGACTAATTAAAATGGTAGAAACAAAACAATAAATTGGAATATTCTCACCATAGCCATTCTGTATTTGAAAGCTATTTATCTTTATATTTGATTAAAGATATGCATTAACTTCTCACTTCCTCTTCAAGTTAAGTTTAATACACTTGTGTAAAACGTTTATAGTTCAAAATTTTAATAACTTGTAGCACAGTGTCCCTTTTTTCCTCTTGATTGGGAAATTAAACATCCCAGATTAATTATCATTTTAAAACCGACTCCAAAGAAAAACAGCCAATCAACAACTAATAGTCCCCTTCAATTCTTTAAAACCAATAAACAAACAAAAAACAAAATAACTTTCCAAATACACACCAAAGAGTTGATACAATTTAGAACTAGGAATATTACTAGAATAGTGACGTAATGATCTAAGATTGAGTAAAAGGAAATGGTAAAGAGAAATACTTTTATGAATCGTAATACAAAAATATTTGTATATTTTAAAATTCTAATCATCTTGTTGAGTTTTTACCATGTTAAAGAAAGCTCAAAGTTATTTTGTTTGAGAAGTGAAAATAAATACAAAGTTGGCACAACTGTACGTACATCAACAGAATAAGAGTAAATAATATATATTTTGTTATTCTAATTAATTATAATTAAAGGGGAGGGTTTTCTTTGTCACTGCAGATTAGACAAAAAAATGTTTACGGTCACATCCAGGATGCGTAGTTAACGATTAAAGAAGTGGGAAAACTTTACGGATAATTCTTTATGAGAGCTGAAAGTGTGAAAACAATGGTGAGAGGTTTCAGGAAAACTGGAATCGCACCACTGGAACCAAATGTTTGTTCCAAATGGATGTTTGAACCCTCATAAGCAATGTGCCATTCTCTATAAATGATCAGCTTTAAAGATCCTGACTCTCAATCATTTCACAATAACCAGGAAGTTGATGATCTTGATTTTTCCTTCAGATATCACTCTAGTATTGTGTCAACCATCTATGGAAGGAATTCAAGGCACATTAGTGTAATAAAGAAATAATTATTGGTGTGATATAAAGTAGAAGTTTGACATATAAATCAATGGACATTCCCGGAGAGCCGAACTACGTCTGAACAATTATCTTTACAAAAGCTGCGCAAATAAAAGATGAAGTTTTTCTAAAAAGGGGGTAAATAAACAATTAGTTAAAGAATAGCAAAGAGTAAATAAGAAGATATCATTTATACGTTCTCACTTGCTAGAGTTAAATATTTAAAGAGATCCATAAAGCATGTTGAATAATCAGCTGATATATCCAGCTAATTGATGGCTAAGAAACAGGCATCATTAAAGTACTACAGCTGGTCATTTTCCCATAAGGTACTGCCAGAGCATTCAATTGTAGATCGGCACCTATCCAGATCATACTAACTTAGAGGTCTAGTCACGGGCAAAAATAAAATAGATTTATTTTGCGTGGACCCTACTATGACACTTGTGTAATTTCCCTAGGTTGAGCACCCTCGCTAATACTCTACTGGAAGAGTGACTACAACACCAAAACTCTATTACATATGACTGAGTTGCATAAGGCAAAATAAAATAGGACATCCTGGTGCTAACCAACAACAACAAAACTAATGTTCATGACGTTTAGGACGTCATGATTAATTTAGAGGTGGCAATGGACTTGTGACTTAGTCTAAGTCACGAATATAACAAAACATAATTTCTAAGCCAGAGGCTTTAGCGTTAGAACAGTGTCAAAGGACACATAAACAAACCAACGAAGAAAACTTCCATGTTGAAGCTAATTACGTAACAGTTAAACTGAAAAGATTCTAATTGACATTTTCCTAAACCTTGGCTTCTCGCCAAATAATAAAATATAAATTTCCTTTAAAACAAAAAAATTAGAACTTCACTTAAACTATACAAGAGCCCAAGTCCTACAGACTTGGTTACGACGGCTGAATACTAATACCACAGTAACGTTGTCCATGTTTCCGGCGAGTTGGGTCGGGTGATCCATCATCCTATCGACACAGCTAAGGTGGTGAATCCGACTTCACGGACTCCATGTTCCTTCGTGTTGCTGACGGGCGGAGTTCCCTTGTTGATTCTTTTCGAAGTGGAACCGCTCTGAACCGCTCTGTACTTTTTCTGTACTTTTCTGTACGTTTCTGTCTGTTTCTGTACTTTTGATACCGCTGGCAGACCTATATATACTGTGGAAGCAGGTCGGACATGACAAAGAAGGAAGGGGGATAAATTAAGAAAAACAGGCAAAAACAAAGAAGGATAAAAGTGTGAAGAAAAGAAAACAATTGAAGCAAGTCACGAGTTCTTCTAACGACCACAAGCGTCGCTATGTGCGCAGCCGGTCTCTGAGTCGATCCCCGACTTCAGTTCTTCTCTCCGGTTGAACCAGCCGTGGCACACGTGGGTCGGCAATTATTGACAATCTTGTAGTTTTCAAAAGTGAAATTGATATCTGCAGACATCTTGCCGGGGTGAGTTAGTACACAAATATCTTATATTAAAATATATCTGTATTAATTTAGTTACTTAATATGCACTATTATTTAATGAGAAGTAGTAATATAAATGTATATTTTATTATTATTAGAGACCACATGGAAGGCGTAGACAAGTCTATCAGGCATCATCCAATGGGAAAAGCGAAGCGTTTTAAGTATATTATTCATAAATACACAAATTTAAATCGTCTTCTTAGATATTTAGTACAACAATAGTCCAAAAAGAATATTTGTTAGACCAACCACGAGATTGAATCTAGGACAAAACATAACTTTTTCAGATCAGAAAATATAACCTTAGAGGAGGTTTATATTAAATATGTTGATATAATTTTCTATCTTGCACAAAATCGTCGAAATAAAATTTTTTCTCTTGTAGCTGTTCAATCCATTTGATTGGCACAATTCACGTCTGAGCATATCGAACTTTAAAATCTAAACCTGGGAAATGGAAGAGCTCAAATTTGATAGAACTATTATATAATAATACTAATCTGTGTGGATTTAACCTCTATTATCCCTTATTCTTATTTTATTTTTTAATAAATTTCCTTTTTCTTTTTACTTGTTACTTTTTTATCCGTTTAATACTCTTTTTTCCAATAACCTCAATCATTTTAATTTTTTTCATTAGATTTAGTTTTCAATCTTTTTGCCCTTTTGTACATTGTTTTTAAGTTAATATCCTAAAATATTTATCCTTGCGAAATCCTGATACTTCATGTAAAAATGTGTGAAAAGTGCAAAAATCATCATTAGAAATTATTTTTGTCAATTATTTCTTAAAAAGTATTAAAAGGGCTAGTAGAAGGGTAAAAAGTGTAAAAAGGGTTGAAAGAGTAAATGGGCCAAAAAAGGATATAAAGGAAAAAAGAGCAAAAATGTTAAAAGTGCTAAAAGGGAATAAGGTTGGGAGATGATATAAGGAATAAAAATGAATGAAAAGGGTGAAAAGGGCAAAATGTGCTTAAATGGCAAAAAGGGTAGCCGGGTTTATATGGGGTAACTTAAAAGTGTTTAAAAAAATGCTGAAATAATTTATTACATACTATACTTTAGACCCTTTTTTTACCTCTTTTCTACTTTTTAGTACTTTTTATCCAATTTACCCTAAAGGAATATACATTTTACTCTTATCGCCAATTTTGACAGTTTTTTTTATCCTTTTAATCCTTTTGCACTTGATACCGTTTTTCCTTACCCTTATGTTTTAATTTATTCACCAGATTTATTTTTGATCTTTTTGACATCTTTAACCGATTTATTATTTTCACCTTAACTATTTCTTCAAGACAAAGCCGGATACGTCAGTCTAATGTATATAAATACTTATCACTATAATTCGCAGGTACTTGCGTAGTGTTTAGAAATCCAAGCTGCCTGATACCCGAGAATAATATTTTTTTCTTGGCATTGCTGATCAGCCAAGTGAAATAAAACCATTTAATTCATCACAAACTTATAATTATGGTAATTTACCATAATAAAGGGATTAAACTTATATTTTGTAAAATACTAATTTTAAAGCATATCATTTCCAAAACTTACCTATTGATACAATTTTAGAAACATCACCTCAATAGGTTTTCTAAAAAACGCAAGAACTATTGTGTTATCTAGCTTTAAATATTTTTAAAGATAATGATATAGAAATTATTGATTAAAATAAGTTACAATGATAGTTAAAATTAACAATTAACAACTCTATAGTCCTCTTTGCTTCTCAAAATACCTTTGTTACGCAAAATAATTTAATCAATTATAATAGAATATATCTATCATGCGCTTTCAAAGAGGTTCGCCAGTCCATGTATAGAATCTTGAAGTAAGTAATCATTATATTATGTAATACCAGAAGAAATACCTGGCGTTGCGTGGTTACACTGGGAAATACTTTTATTTGCATCACACAGAGAGTAAAAAACTCTTCATTTTATTTCTTATTTTGACCCAGTTTTTAATAATTTAAAAAAACTATAAAAAATGTAATATTCGATCTCTTAGAGGCTGTAGATATCGCGCATTCTTAATATCAGAAAAAGAAACTTGATTTTTTAATATACATAGATACAGTAGGATTTTGCTATTTCGCCATTGGTTAATCTAAAATATTTATAAGTCAAGCTACCATGAATCCGCAAGACCTTCCTATTCAAATCAATTGTAAATGTAACATTTAATTTTGATTTTAGAAATAAATAATCCGATAATTCGAATCCATAGATAAATAATTTTCTTGAGTCTGTACTGCTTTCAAATCTAGCCTAAATATCTTTACTAAACCACACCACTTGCCGAGAATTTAAAATTAAGTTGGAATTAGCCTGTTGACACATAGTAAATGAGAAAGCAGGGAGTTACCACTTTCTACTTTATAGCTGTGATCAAGACTTTTCCTCATCCTTGTAATTACCATCACTTCACACTTTGCTAAGCAAAATTTCATCCTATACTCTTACACTTTCTTATTCCATTTTTGTAGTTGTTCCTGCAATTCCTTTCCTTCTCCTCACATACCATCAATTCATAATCAAATATCATGGCTTCATTCTTTCCTCCCATTTTGTTCATGAGCATTATAAAAGTAATGGTGAAAGGGCACTCCCCTGTTTCAATCTATTTGTTATTTGGAACCACTCCATCCTCCCTCTCTCCATCTTAACACAAATACTGTTATCCTCGTACATGCATTTAACTCTCTTTACAACTCCTCTTTCCACTTCTGCCTCCTCCATCAGCCAAACTCTATTTATATCCACGATATCGTATGCCTTCTCTTATGATATATCGTATTCTATAAAAGTGAAATCGTTTATTTTGAGATTTTAATTTATTATCTAATTGAACAGTAGCAATATTAGATAATGTCAACCGTGAAATTACTATAAGGAAGGTTAGGTTAAGTTAGATTAGAGAAGTAGCTAATATTATAGTTTTACATTATTTAGGCATAAAATATATATTATTACACTATTTTAATAGTTGACATCTGTTGGGTGTGTCCAGTTTAATCTTTACTAAGTTTTTATTTCAGTTAAAATAATAATACGTCTCAATATCTTGAAACTTAACAACCACTAAATGAATGATGAAAATTCTATATTATTTTTAATTTCTAAAACTTACCCAACACTAAATTCTAATCATAGAGAACATGCGGATAAGTTGATACTACATTAAGTAAAACACAACCAATAAATAAAAAATAAAAAAATTATGTTTTCATTTGCTGTAAAAAAACTTCAATTTCACCTGAAATAAAACTGTGTTTTTTTTTTGTACAGGCAATTCAGTGTACATCTTTCTGCTGGTTTTAGTTAGCCTTATCCTCGACTTGGGGCACTGCTATCATATATCTTGATAAGTACATGGGATAATGAGAACTGAGGGTTTGCTAGTGATGTATAGTTCGCAAATACAATACAAAACAGACGTGAAGCAATTTGTCTAACTAAAGTAAAAAAATAAAACCTAAGGGCACCGTAGAGAGTAAAAAATATGTATTTTTTTCAGAAAATAAAATATTATCACTATATTAATATAATATTTTATACTATTACTAAATAGCTGTTGCCCGCGGCTTAGCTCGCGTGGAAGTTGATTATATACAAATACGAATATATATATATATATATATATATATATATATATATATATATGTATTTACAGATTAATTTAAAATATTACGTTACGTTGATGACCATAACTTGACCTCAGATAAAAATAATGCAAGTCCGATACAAACTTTCCCCCCCTTTTTCATCCCTTATTAAATAAAATTTCCAAAATTCCTGAAACACTTATTTATTTGTTTTACGTCAATAACCGGAATGCAAAATTTTGTTTATGTAACTTTCAAAATGAAGGGCTTTCATACATATTATCATCCTCTATTTTGACCCCTTTGGGGTGGAATTTTCTAGAATCTTTTCTTACATAACAAAATGAATATACAGTCAAAATTTCATGCTTGTAGCCTCGATAGTTTGCGCTCGGCGATGATGAATCAGTCAGTCAGTATAGATAAGTTGTAATCATTCTAGTGAGTATGATAGAATGTTTCTATTGGAATAAGAGCCCAAATTACTACACTTGACGGTGTCATTTTGATATATGCGACGAGTAAAAGTTTGAGTTTACAACAATATCGATCTTAAGGAATGTTTGAAGTGTAGGTTACTCATCTATTGAGTGACAGGGCCCACATGGTTTGATACATCACCAACTTCAAAATGAATAATTTAAAAAATATTTACACAATATAATTTGTTTTAAGTAGGGATATGCCACACGTTTAAAAATAATCATAGTTGTTTGTGGAGTTTGGTGTTGAAAGCTAAATGATATTCCTAATAAGTGCAGTCATACACCACAAAGTAATTACAAGTTTTTTTAACAAGTTTTAAGATACATTTTAGGTAAAACCTAACTAAAAGACCAGTAACACATGCGAAACTGTAATTTTTAAAATTAGGGATGAATTTTACCACTTTATAAAATACAAACATTGCTGACAATTTCTAAGAAAATATTACTTATTAGTGTCATTGCAAATTATTGTTAATATTGGCTTGTAATTATATTACTAAAATTATATATTATTTATGTTTACACTTACACATTTATACATTTATTTATGTACACATATCTGTACCGAAAGGGAAATTTATGCTATTCTTTTGAACGGTAAAAAAAAAAGAATAAAACACTAACTGTGCCAATATACACCTCGACTTAGACCAATTCAAACATATTATGCATTAGAAAAATATATGAACTGTTCAAATGTGTGATCTTGGTCTTATATTCTCTGTTCATTTTAGTTCTACCATAGTTAAAAGTATTTATAATCCCATCAACGAGACAAGTACCGAGAATATGTAACCAGAAATGGTTGAATGTCTTAAAAGTGTACACCTTGCTATCTTCTTTAGCAATTATACATTAATATATATATTTTTAAACAGAGATTAGTTATTAATATAGAGTAGGATGTATCTTTAAGCTTTACAAATACTAAATGCCAATAAAATTGGGTACCTACTAAAACATCTTTATAATTAATTGGCTCCAGTCAAATAGAAATCCAAGCATTCCATTTGATATTTTCATTTCTGGACTAAATCTACCAAAGTATAATATATTGTAGTCCAAGCTCTAGATATTAGAGGGATCCAATACAAAAAAAATAATTTAATTTTATTAAATAATTTAGAAAAATAGGAGTGCGAAGTGTAAACAATATTATGTTTTTTTGTTGTGAAATATATTAGGGTACACAACCCATCTCCTAGAAGGAGGGTAATCTCACTGTTCTTCTTCAGTGACCAATTTAGTTTTAATACGACGAGGACGAAGGCTAAGTTAAAAAGGACAACAAAATTATATGTATCTAAACCTAAGGATAAATGGCATAATTATAATAGTAAAAAAATTCATGTCTTAATGAAACTTTGCTTTTATTTCATTTAGCCTCATATTCAAGAACATATCACTTCTTCAAAGAATCTAAGCATATTCTTTTTTTTTTTATACAATATCTGTAAAAGCTGAATAATAACAATCTATTATTATTGTTTTTTACAAGACTTTCTATTATAGTACGTGTATTAAATTTTAATGTCTAGCATTATAAACATGGCGTATAACAATATAAAAAACTTAAATGAGAATTTTAGCAATGACTTATTTTAGTGCAAGTCAAAATTGTAACTAACAGTATTATAGTTCCGTGATTGCCCCATTAAAGATCAGCCTACGCATGACGTCTCCACAAATTCCGGAATCCTCCAAAATTAGAAGTAATACAGATATAAACTTAGAAATTCTCACATTAAACGTTAAGGATAATTCCTAACTTTATCATAAGAAAAAATTATTATTACCATTCTGCCACGTTCAAGAACTATGCAAAATAATTCCTAAGTTAGATACATAACGTTAACTATACAAGAATAATTATTAACGTCCCGCATTCCAACAACTAAATCATTAAGGCCTAATATTATAAAACTTCTTAATATGGATATTAAGACAACACGCTTTGAAAACATAATTTTAAAGTTAAATAACTGAATCCAAGTTGATAAACAAGATTTGGCTAACATTAGAAAAATTCAAAACTCGCCTTAAAAACTTCCCCACATTACTTTGTATTATAAGTAAAGTCCTATTTATCATGCGTAACATAAGTGAAGTTATTTTAATATTTAGTAAATTAAATGAATATTCATCTATGACGGTAAATAACAATAAATATACGTAAAGCCAAAAGGAATTTTAGAAAATTACATAATATTTATTTTTAAGCCGAAAAAGAATTTCTCCTTACATTATATGAGTCTGCCTTTGAAGCCTAAGCTTCGTCAACGTCCGAGCCTAATCCAAGAGTGGCTGCTATCTTGGTGAACAGTCTCTTATATGGCGCAACTATCGAACACTCGAGACGGAATTACACCAAGGAGGGGATCACAGATTATAAACACATGGAAAGGGGAGATGCGTGGTACTAGGTGCGTTGAGAACATTCTATCAAGGCCTAGGCTCTTCCACGCTGTTCTCGGCGTCCATGTTCTTGAGACAAGTGGTGGTGCGTAGCGGCAAAATGCAGCACTAGGATCATCGCTCTTAGATGTTGCACTGTTGTTATCGTGTGTGGACGTCCTTTTCCGCTCGCTCGTCCGGTCGGTGAAATTGGGTAAGCGCTGTTCTTGTTGACTCTCCCTTTTTTAGACGCCTTGTAGCAATAATTGCTACAAATCTCCCCCCCTTGATCTGGCGTTGGGGGGGGGGGGGTGTTGTTATGGTCAGCATCGCTGACTGTTCCTGGTGACTGCCCCTGGCTCCTTTGGGAAGGTGAAGATACTTGGGGTTACTTTCGGTGTTCTTCTCGCGTTGTCCTTATTTCGGTCCAGCAACATCTTCCTTGGGATATCTGGACCCCACAAGGTTTGAGGCACCGCATCTCCAGCCGCTCGCTGCTCCATCCTGGACAGGTCCACCTTTCACAACTGCTCGGTCTCATTCTCAGCCGTCCAGGATAACTGCTCTTGGAGTTGTAAACGCCTTCTTTCATGCCTTTTGGCATGTTCTCCACAGCGTTCTATTCCATCACGCACAGACAGGGGAAATAAGGGAACGGAAGACGTGAGGTAATGGGAGTTCTCAGAGCTGCACATAAGAGACAAGAGTTAGTGTTCACCAAGACAGGTACATTATAATACCCATGAATAGTTCCGCCAATTCATTAATCTGATTTGTTCCTTTTGAAAGACACACGCTACAACTAGCCATTTATTTTACATCCTCACTCTCATACGAGGACGTAATGGCATAAATATTCAGACGAGGCACTAGAGCATACTGCACATAATATACACTGTCACACTTTTATGGTGTCTTCTCGTTCCTATCACCAGGTCCACAATATCGATAATATAATAGGCTACGGTCATAGTCCTATATTAGGCTCCCTTAACTTAAACCATTTAGATGGAGTCCAACAGCTATTAAATGTTTATTTTGCCACGGGCCCGGGCTTATATATATATATATATATATCATGGAGATACTCATACTTACAACTAACTTATCACTATACACATATATGCGAAATACTTAACCTACATTACACTATATGCCTTCCATTATCCTTAGGGACTCTTGGATTTGTACTCTTTATATGACTGACGTGAGCGCGTCTCGTCTCAGCCCGGTCAGCATCTTTCTGAAGGAGCACTGTGACAGGGGTGAGAAACTTAGTCACCTCCCATGGACCACACCACTTGGGGCACAGCTTTGCAGATCTTTTGTCGACCGCGGAGCTCAAGGGGAACTCTTTGCATAAAACAAGATCTCCAACTTTAAACGAAACGGGAATCCTCCCTTTGTTATATGCATTAGCCACCCTTTTCTGTGCCCTCCTAAGATGGTCCAAGACACTCCTACATCTATCCTCCCTGGATACCTCGTCACTATCCTCTAACAGGGGATGAATGTCCCAAATATTAAATAAAGGGTGGATCAGCTCCCGCCCGAGGAACACGGACGCAGGGGAGCATCCTGTTGATTCGTGATAGGCGGAGTTAAAAGCCATATTCAAGAAATCTAACTCTCTATCCCACTTCTGTTGTACCTGATTATGAAAAATGGTCAGGGCTATGCCCAGGTTCCTGTTAAACCTTTCTACATGGTTGGGTCCCGGGTGGTAGGGACTGGTGGTAATATGCCTAATGCCCCACCCAAAGCACATATCATGGAAAGTAGTTGATCGGAAACAAGGTCCGTTATCACTCACTATGGTCTTGGGGGCCCCAAAGCATGCCCACACTCGTCGACACAGGGCGTTTACAGTAGTTGTAGCTTTCATGTTCCTTAAAGGAATCAATATAACGAATTTGGAAAATGCATCGACCAAAACGAGAATACAAGAGTTACCTAGGGTTGATCGGGTGATAGGCCACACATAATCAACGAACACCTTCTCCCAAGGGCGTTGGGCTACATCGGCCGAATGTAACCCAACCTTGGAATTATGGGCCGGTTTGGCCAACAGACAATCATCACACTGACTAACCCATTTCTTAACGTCCTGATATTGCCCAGGCCAAAAGAATTCTCTTGAGATTTTCTTGACAGTCTTTAATACACCAAGGTGACCTCCAAATACCGAATCATGAAAATATTTCATTAACATCGGGCGTACAGACACTGGAACAACCACTTTCTTACCTTTTCCATTAGCAAGAGTAATTACAAGAAGATCCCTCAATATAGAATATTTCCCCACTTGTTCCCCTTTCCTGATCCTTTCCATAATTTCCTGGCACCATGGGTCACTGCCCTGATGATCCCTGATAGAAACAAAGGACTCTGGTATCGATTTAATGACCAAAGACGCGGGCGTGATTTCCTCTGCCCCAATGGGATCACAGTCTTCTGCCATGCGTGATAGAGCGTCCGCAGTAACATTGAGTTTCCCCGAGATGTGGTGGGTAGAAAATTTGAATCGAGATAGCCTCCAAACCCATCTTCCTACCTTGCCTAGTTTGTTTTGGATGATTCCACATCCATGCCAGCGCCATGTTGTCGGTATACAATTCAAATTTTCTCTGCTCTAAATAATCCGCAAACCGTTCTACCCCATTGACACATGCCAGGCATTCCTTTTCATAGGCACTGTACCTTCTCTCCGCCTCGGTGAGTGTCCGGCTAGCGAACGCTACCGGCCTAACACCCTCAGGGGCCCGTTGAGAAAGCACAGCTCCCAGAGCAACTGCCGAAGCATCCACGTGAAGAAGAAATGGCATAGAAAAGTCGGGCATCCGCAATACCTCGGGAGAGATAAGTTTACTTTTTAGAAGATCGAAGGCACGAGCCTGCTCCACATCCCAACGAAAGACAACACCCTTCTTTTTTAAAGAGTTAAGAGGCGCGGCTATTTCAGAGAAAGATGGAATGAACCTAGCATAATATGCGCACATCCCAATGAAACGCATGACACCCTTAAGATTTCTGGGCGGGGGGTATTCAACAATGGGGCGGATGCGCTCAGGATCAATGAGAAGGTTACCAGAACAGATAACATAACCTAGATATTTAATAGACGGCTTCGCCCACGTTACCTTATCCGGATTAACTGTTAAGCCTACTCTACGCAAGCGACTTAACACTTCCTCTAAATGCTTCACATGATCACTCATCGAGTCGCTATACACACATATATCGTCAAGATAGTTGAATACATAATTAAATTTAATATCAGCAAGGACGTGATCTAGAACGCGACTCAATGCCTGTCCACCAATACTACACCCGAGGGGGACGCGATTAAACTCATACTGTCTCCATGGGGTGACAAAGGCAGTATATTTTTTTGAAGACTCCACCAGGGCACATTGTAGAAAACTCGCATTAAGGTCAATTAAACTGAATACTTTTGCTCTACCTAGGTGCTGAAAGGCTGAGTCGATACTCGGCATCGGATAAGGATCGAACTGGATTTTTTTGTTGATTTTTCTATAATCCACAACCAATCTATAACCTTCCCCCTTCTTAGGTATAATGAACGCGGGACTGGCATAGGGAGAAATAGAAGGACGTATGACACCTTTGGACTCTAAATCATCAATCAGCTCTCTGAATACTTTCATCTTGGGGGGGAACAAGAGTATGGACCTGACCTTACAGGAATATTGTCCTCCACCACAATCTCATACGGTAATACATCACATTTTCCCAGTCTACTCGTAATAACATCAGGAAATCTCTTAATAACCCCACTAATTATTTTTTCATCCCTATTAGTGACGCACATAGAAGCAATAATAGAAGAACGACATAAAGCAATTTTATTTCTTGGGGCAAATTCGAAAGACAATTCTCCGCGACTAGAATTAATTATCGCACGGGTTTCCACCAAAAAATCGTTACCCAAAATGATATCATAGGGGAGGGCAGGAACACAAAACAAACTTCTTTTCCAAGAAAAACCAGCTATTTTTAGGGTTACTTTTACCCTCTTACTTGCAATCAATAACTCTCCATTTCCCACTATAAATGGCTTAGTAACCATATTTTCAATATGAACTTTCTGTGAACTAATAATGCCATCCAAAAATGTAGAGTTAATAAAGGATCCACTAGAGCCCGTATCTAGCAAAGCAAAACCATCCTTAGATCCAACCGTAACTCTAACCACAGGAGAACAAGGGGAATTATACTTTTTTTGTGAAGCGGCCCCCCTTTCTACCCTCCACGTTAAGCGTTTCCCGCCGTACAGTCGCGTTGATAATGCCCAAAATGACCACAACGAAAACACTTAACGCGAGATACGTCTACTCGTCTTCCCGACCTAATAACTCCAAGGGGCCTTACTCCCCGGTCGGCAGAAATACTAGGGCCAAGTGGAGCAGTCGCTGCGGCTGAAACTGCCCTATTCTGAGTGAAGCTATTTTGAACTCGCGCAGGAAATTTTTCAAGGTACTCTTTTTCTGCTAGTAATGAACCCTCAATATTACTGGCCAATGAATATAATTCTGCCAGGGTGGATGGTTTGTATGAAAATATAAAATGTCTCCGCGTCAACGGGGAAACATTTTCTAAAATAATCTCCACTACCTCCTCCTCCGCTAGGTTGAGATTTAATATCTCCGCGGTTTCAGAGATAGCCAGGATAAATAACCGAAATGGTTCCTGGGGCCCTTGAAAACGCCTCAATTTCTCATTATAAAGTTTCTCTTTCTCTTCCTAGAACACAACGACTCAAGGATACGACCTTTTACCCCATTCCATGAAATGCCTAATTGTAAACATTCGGAAACTAGGTGCGCTAAAAAACCTGACGTTCTCCCTAAACATAATGTAAGGAATTCAATATCGTCTACCAGCCGAAGTTTAGCAATTCTATTAGCCTCTAACAGAAAATTAAATAGATTGGCACAGGACTGACCATCACAAACAGGAAGTTGTTTCAAACGTTCACTTACTACTTTACTCTGAGTTTTAGAGGAGACTGTCACCGGCTGATGACTAACTTGAGTTACCGGGGGGGGGATAGCTTGCTCACGAGCCCCATTTAAACCTAAGTGATCTGACTTGCCTGACTCGACTTGTTCCAGAGAGGGAGTGGCTAATGTCATAACTAATATTATCATTATCTTTTTTGTCTGACTTACTGAAAGCCTCAGACAGCATGGATCGCAACGCCCCCACAGTAGCTTCGGGGTGGAATGATATGTTTCTGGCCTTGAGCTCCCGGTGAAGATCTCCAAGTTTAAGTCCATAGATCTCGGATCTGCTGCTGATCATGCTTCCCGGTGGGGTGGCCATGTCGGAGGATGAGTTCATGAAACCGTTCAAAAAACACAATTATTATAGTGAAGTTACACTTACGCGCACTCTATTAGCAGGGTGGCGCAGCTTGTAGTCCCAAGCTCTAGATATTAGAGGGATCCAATACAAAAAAAATAATTTAATTTTATTAAATAATTTAGAAAAATAGGAGTGCGAAGTGTAAACAATATTATGTTTTTTTGTTGTGAAATATATTAGGGTACACAACCCATCTCCTAGAAGGAGGGTAATCTCACTGTTCTTCTTCAGTGACCAATTTAGTTTTAATACGACGAGGACGAAGGCTAAGTTAAAAAGGACAACAAAATTATATGTATCTAAACCTAAGGATAAATGGCATAATTATAATAGTAAAAAAATTCATGTCTTAATGAAACTTTGCTTTTATTTCATTTAGCCTCATATTCAAGAACATATCACTTCTTCAAAGAATCTAAGCATATTCTTTTTTTTTTTTATACAATATCTGTAAAAGCTGAATAATAACAATCTATTATTATTGTTTTTTACAAGACTTTCTATTATAGTACGTGTATTAAATTTTAATGTCTAGCATTATAAACATGGCGTATAACAATATAAAAAACTTAAATGAGAATTTTAGCAATGACTTATTTTAGTGCAAGTCAAAATTGTAACTAACAGTATTATAGTTCCGTGATTGCCCCATTAAAGATCAGCCTACGCATGACGTCTCCACAAATTCCGGAATCCTCCAAAATTAGAAGTAATACAGAATAAACTTAGAAATTCTCACATTAAACGTTAAGGATAATTCCTAACTTTATCATAAGAAAAAATTATTATTACCATTCTGCCACGTTCAAGAACTATGCAAAATAATTCCTAAGTTAGATACATAACGTTAACTATACAAGAATAATTATTAACGTCCCGCATTCCAACAACTAAATCATTAAGGCCTAATATTATAAAACTTCTTAATATGGATATTAAGACAACACGCTTTGAAAACATAATTTTAAAGTTAAATAACTGAATCCAAGTTGATAAACAAGATTTGGCTAACATTAGAAAAATTCAAAACTCGCCTTAAAAACTTCCCCACATTACTTTGTATTATAAGTAAAGTCCTATTTATCATGCGTAACATAAGTGAAGTTATTTTAATATTTAGTAAATTAAATGAATATTCATCTATGACGGTAAATAACAATAAATATACGTAAAGCCAAAAGGAATTTTAGAAAATTACATAATATTTATTTTTAAGCCGAAAAAGAATTTCTCCTTACATTATATGAGTCTGCCTTTGAAGCCTAAGCTTCGTCAACGTCCGAGCCTAATCCAAGAGTGGCTGCTATCTTGGTGAACAGTCTCTTATATGGCGCAACTATCGAACACTCGAGACGGAATTACACCAAGGAGGGGATCACAGATTATAAACACATGGAAAGGGGGAGATGCGTGGTACTAGGTGCGTTGAGAACATTCTATCAAGGCCTAGGCTCTTCCACGCTGTTCTCGGCGTCCATGTTCTTGAGACAAGTGGTGGTGCGTAGCGGCAAAATGCAGCACTAGGATCATCGCTCTTAGATGTTGCACTGTTGTTATCGTGTGTGGACGTCCTTTTCCGCTCGCTCGTCCGGTCGGTGAAATTGGGTAAGCGCTGTTCTTGTTGACTCTCCCTTTTTTAGACGCCTTGTAGCAATAATTGCTACAATATACCTGGTCCAAAATTTTACATGCAAATAATTTATGTATTTTCCAAATAGATAGATGTAGCTCTAGTAGCACTGAACAAACATCACAGTAAAATTTAAGACTGTCAAATCTTGGTTTGTTTTGGAAAACAAGTGCAACAATACTGATAGTGGAACCAAACCAGGCCCCTCATAACACTTCCACAAAGTTATAAATTTATGAACAGATAGCACATCACAATATATTCTCAGTTCAGCTCGGTGATTAGATTGTTTCGTCCTCAGCACTCGGACTTGTCCTCTTCCACAATCCTCTGATTGTTTTTGCCCGTGTCTGTGGTGGTGAGGTCTCACTTCCGACGCTGGATCTGAATATGAGGAGAAGACCGCTGGATGATGCTGGACTAAGCGAGTACAGCTGATGTTGGTTCCGGGAATACCTCCCCTCTCTATCCAGCTTAGATTTAGTTATGTCGTCAGGCACCTCATAAATACCCCATCCTTCACCTCCAACTGTCGGCACTACCTAAGGTGTCCAAAGCATCATACATGGGGTTACTGAAATATCTGTTCTCGGAGCTGA
>JBCFYV010004583.1:0-19973 GCA_039000515.1 Timema cristinae
TTTTATTTTAGCAGGTGTATCACTTCTTTTATTCTAATAGCCCATTTGAGCGCTCCTATGGAGTGTCTCAAATGGGCATTTTCTCATATTGAGAATAACTGTTTTTAAATTAATTTAAAAAATTTATTATTGTATATTGTTTTATATTTTATCTCTCCACCTGTTTATTCTAACAGGTGGACTATGTGATGTCTCTTCCCATTGGGGATTCTACTGTGTTTAATTTATTTTTAAAGGCCCTAATGACCTTACTGTGTCGACGGGCCTCAAAACAATAATAATAATAATAATATATTTATTTCCAACTAAAGCTGTATAAATAAATTTATTAAGATATGTATTTATTAATTACCTAATATTAAGATATTTATTTCCAACTAAAAAAGTACAAGGAAACCTATTAATGGAAATTTATCAAAGATAACTATATTCAAGAAAATTGAATTCTCAAAAAAACATACTTAAATATTGATGATGATACTCAAGTCTTTCATTTCACTTTTCACTTTTTCTGCATTATGATACTTATAGCGTAGCGTTGAAAAGACCAGTTCCCTTAAACGCCGCAAGGCTTTGAACTCTTGCGTCTCCGTTCATCAATGAAGGGTGCCATAAAATACAGAGTTTCACAACAAGATATGCCTCATCATCTTGGTGTCGCAGAGTTTCACAACAAGCTCTGCCTCATCATCTTGGTGTCGCAGAGATTCGTAAAGACATTAATAATGGACTCGATCGTGTATTTGGCGACCATTCCAAATGTCTGGAGAGGAATTACTTTTGTAAAGGTTCAAAAGATAGTATAGAAAATCTTGGTTCTGACTTAGAAATTTTAGGTATTCGAGATGAAATAATGGCTGCTAAGAATCTAGTAGCTCATCATGCTGAAAGTCTCATTCACAACGTCACGTCACGTCCCGTCTTCGAAGAAGTTACCAGATGAGAAGTCAAATTACTATTATTTCACATAATACAAAAGACAAAAACATAAATAAATAAAAACAAAGATCTGCTGAGAAAAGGTATTTAAGGATTAAATGTAATCCTCTGTCTAATAAACGCAGAAAACTTGAATTTGTTGGCCTTGATAAAAACTATGGGAACGTTCAGGTAAATAAATCAATTCATGACATTGATCGTGTTCAATTTGAAGAAAAGAAAAAGGCTTACTTGACCACTTTACAGCTAAAAAATGAAACATAAATAATCTTCAAAATTTTACAACTACTCAGAAAAATTCTCAAATAAGTTTCAGTCAACGGTCCAAATGCTTGAATGCATCTAATTTTGGTAAAATGATACCATCAACTTTATGTGTAAAAACAATAATTTCTCTTCATGGTCTAACTAAAGCAACCAAGTATGGCATCGAGAAAGAACCCATTGCAATAGCAGAGAGCTTGAGAAACTTTTGCACACTATAATTTTGCGCTCGGGTTTGTTTGTGGATGAAAACCTACCGTGGCTTGCAGCTACACCTGATGTTCTGGTGGATATAGATGGCATTGTCGAAGTGAAATGTCCAGCAGGAGCAGCAAACCTCATACCTGAAGACGCGAGAAGAAAGTGACCTTTTGTACCATAAACGATGGAAGGTTGTACATAAAGTAGATACATCCTTCTATGTACCAAGTACAAGGTCAACTACATATAACAAACACAATAATTTATTTGACATTATAGACACCGTTAGGTATGTTAGTGCCAAAACTAGATAAACAATACAGTTTCTGGAATGGTAGAGTAATCAAACTATTTTATATGGATTGCCTTCTACCGGGCTGATAGATCCACGTTTTACACGAAATATGCCCATCCGAGAACCAACACGTGTCAGAAGAAGTAACACAAATTCATTCGTGAAGTAAAAATTGAGTAGGTTTATAAACATAATTAATAATTGCAAATAACTTTTTAAAAATGATTTTGTCAATTTAATGGGGTAAATTAACTATAAAATGCATTTGACGGCGTCTGAAATATGAGTAGCTTACTCACTTCTTACTGTCGACACTGAGCTAAAACGAAAATATTGCTACAAAACAAAACAATTATGAGAATACATTGTTTCTTGCATATAGCTCGTTCTGTTTAGAAACCGCTAAGTCACTTTGCATATGTTCTCAAATTACCAAAGGACACAGCCACGTAGCAAGAAATAGAAGTCTGAGCGATGTAAAGTTTACAATAAGTGCAGTCCAAGGTACTAATAGCTCTTAGTTTGCGTTGCCAGCCTGATAAACAATCAGGTATACATAGTGTAATCCCTAAGCTCAAAAAATAGAGGGATTCAATACATAAATATACACAAAACCTGCAGTTAAAGAAAAATAAAATAAAATAGAGAGGTGCGCGTAGAGTGAATATCCTAAAATTGTGATTTATAAAGTGCTGGACATTTAACATGTCCCCAGCGCACGCAACTCACTCTTGTGAGTAGCGGGAAAACACGGTCCACCTTCACTGGTTACCTGACATATCAATATATAAAAAGGTTGAAGGCTAATCCCTCACACCTTTTCTAGACATAGGGATAATATGGCGTATTTATGTAATAGAATAAATTCAAGTCTTAGAATATTTTAGATTTCATTTATGCCAAACTTTATTAAATAAAAAGCATATGATTTGAAGAGCATTCAATAGCTCTTTGTATATATAATAGTCGTGAGTGACCAAGCATTATCAACATAAATATATACTATCCAATAAAAACATTGTTCCATAAACATTTCCTCTATTACTTCTAATCATTACGTTATATATTATTATGTACCCTACCAAAACTTAATGCATAACATTAATAGACTTGAATATGATCATACTTAATACAGTATATGATCTCTCCTAACTAACACATTTTTATACCTGTTGCGAAAATGCAACATGTTAATAAAAGTTTTAGTTCCATCAAATATACCTAATGTCACTACCATTTAACATTAACGCTAATAACCTACTTGCAGAACTCAAAATAACCTTCGCCTATGTCATAAACAAGGATTATATTACTATTATAAATATCGAGGATATTTCCTAACATTATTCCTATAAGTTTTTTTGATGCTATTTTGACACAAAAGATATTAACAACGCTATCATAAAAGTTAAATCGTGAAACTAGTAAAAAATATAAATTTAAGTTGATATATACAATCTCCAGTGCACTACTCCATTCTACTAATACAGAAAATCTCGCCATCATATTTCAAACAGTTTCCCACCTTAATGTTTCCCAAACCCAAAATGCAACACCATTTGCATTTGAGACGGAATAAAATTAATTTTGAAATGTATGACTTTCAAGCCTTATGGGTAATATTGATAAGTTCTGATCTAACCCACTCTCCTATTTTCATATTTACTATACTCATCTAACCTAAATACTACTGAGAAACAAATAAAGTTAATTTGTTGAGTATAAAGTTCGCGTATAATGCCTAGTATCAATAACACAGAAAATGTCTGACTTTACAATACTCTCATTATAAAGTAAATCAAAGACGAAGATTTATGCAAATACTTTATAATTAAATTTGATAGAAAAAGATCTAAAAAGAATTTTGACTAGTTCCAATAATTTACATTCAAGCCGAAACTGGATTTATTCTTACATTATCTAAATATGTCCGTTATGCCGACGCTTAGTCCTACATGGTCGCAGCCAAGTCCAAGAGTGACGTCTTCCTCGACGGATGGTCTTTTATATGGCACACTCATCGAACAGGATAGGCACAAAGGAAGGGGGCGCGCCGGCAGAAGAACATTCTACATTATTCTGGCAAAGACTGGCAGTTACCATCTTCTTCTCGTCGTTTCGTTTCTTTGAAGTTGGGCGGGTTGATTATGGTAGTTGTGGTGGTGGTCTCTAGTGGCGAGGTGCGGCACTAGGCTCCATGTTGGCAGTTTCTCGCGTGTAGTTTGTGTAGTCGGATGTTTGTTGCGCGAGGTGCTTCTCCAGATTGGTGATATAGGATAAGTGATGTAATAATTGCTACAATAGTACATACTCAAACCTTACCGTATTGCAAAAGAATAAGTGACCATCCAACAAATAGATGGGTGTGTTAAGATTAATATACAGATCACATATTTGGCTAAAGTCACTCATGTTTTTTTACAAGAATATTACATTAAACATTATAATTTTAGTAAAAAATGTAAAATAAATCGCAATTTTGCTCGTTTTTAAATTTCCCTGACAAGATGTGTTATAATTTAGTACATATATTATATGGGGCTAGAAAAGAATGAGTTAGATGAAGAATATGTCAAGTTAAATTATTTTATTCAAAACAAAGTTTCAATTGACGATATAAATAAGCCCTAAGATTATTTTTGTATGTAAACTAAGTAATACCACAGGTGATAAGAGTCACCTCCCCCCGTGTCGTTGTTTCTTTGTTCTTAGGGCCTTTCTAAGCATGCACTTTGTGTCGTGCTACAACAGAAAACAAGGACAGCAAAAATTCATCCGGTTTGTAAGGTTATTTTATGTATGCGACAGTTAGTCGCCCGTTGAACAAACTAGTTGGTGGAATGAACACATGTTATCATTGTTGACAATATCTTGCAGTAGAAGATAGATCCATGCGTGTTGTATGCTTCTTAACAGTTGACCTTAAGAAAAAGAGGAACAAGGAGATGGGATGTTGATCCCATTAACAGTGCAACGTAGAGAGTCTAATTAGTAATCCGCATGGAAAATTAAGAGACGACAGTGACAAGTTTTTCAATTACTATATATTGTCTATTAAATCGTTTGATGAGTTAGTGGTAACATTCCAAGGAATCATTCTAGATAGGCCGCATTTTATGCACCTTTAACAAAATTATACTACGCCACTTGCCGAAACCCTTCAAACAACTGGCCAACAAGATAGGATGTTGGCTGCACTGATTTCTAGAAAACGGACGACACAAAACTCACGCGCTTGCATAAAAGGACTCATTAAACGCCATGTATTTAGATAAACCGGACTAGAGTTTGCCACATGCGATTCCTAGGACACGACGACACGTTCTTGAAATCGCAATAGTTGTAACGGGCTAAGCAATTTAGCCCTGTACTGTCCAAATCTGCTGCACTTAATCATTGGTTAAACACATATAGTATTTCCTGATATAAATGCAAGTCTATTAATGTATAAATCTCCATGTGTTACATACCATGTCTCTGATACATCATGTAACAAGAATGGCACCATCAGAAGGGCTAGCCACCCTCGCCGATCTTCTAACACTGCACTTGACTGGTCGGAGCATCGGCAATGACTAAAGGCAGCGCGTGGCCTGCTTGTGATGTGGAGCCTTGTTTACTTGGGCCTACTTGACCAGCATCATGTAGTGGGATTGCTCCCCCCCCCTCCCTTCTTTCCTTCCCGTGATGCTTTGCGTTCAACCATTATAAAATTCCATAGAGCGCTAGGCAAAAATACGATTACAATTATTCATCACCTTCAGGATAGTAGACACTCTCCAAAGTTCTCTCTTCAACTCAACTTAATTCAACCTGTGATCACTATGTTCACGCCGAGGGACCGACCGGACCACCGAAAGCCATTTGAAGTTTGATTAATCGTTCAAGTCCACGGGGAGTAGGCGGCTCTATGGCCAGGCTCGAATCTTAGGTTTCTTTTGTATAAATCATTACGAGGATTAGCTTCTCTCATTATTAATGTTCATTATTCTTTAGGTTAGCTTTCTATGACTTAGTTCACTTATGTAAAGTCATTTAGTACTTCACATGTTTTCTGCTTGGTCCTTAAGACCAGCAGTTTTAAATTGGAATGATTCCCATACTACCTTAACCTGTATGACCATTTTGTAGTCTGCAAGGCAGATAGTCGGGAAAGGGTCTGTTCAGATTGTTCGTGGCCTAATGGCAATACCTAGTTAGGTATATTTAGCTTGTGTTGTTCACCAGTTTCGGTATTCAACTTGTGGATCATTTCTGCCCGTCTGGCATGGCTCGTGTTATAAGGCCGAGAACACTGAATTAAAACTTACCCTGTACTATTAATTTATATATATTTTCGGCCGATCAATTACGTCTGGAATCGACAGTCAACAAATTGGAACTTGCATAACTTAACATGTCTGTCTAACATGTTTATTTACCTTGTTAGCAATCGCTGTCTCTGGTGTTAACTAGAGCAGCGGTTCACAACTAACTCGGACGACAGAGGATAAAGTGATCAATTTTTATCAATTGATTTACAAAATGGACGACTTTTTGTTGTCGGACCAATAGAATTGCATGCATATAAGGCTCTTAGGAGGGGGACGATCCCGTGGCGCTAACGGCCAAAGTAGTTTAACTATTTACTTGAATATTTCAATTTGTTTTTAGACAGGTCTTCAGGAATTTCTTTGTTGGCCGTATTTCATTAATTTTAAAAACACTTGTTTAATAAACCTAGGCTTTGCTATGACTGAAGTACACATCTCGCCATGTGACGGAAGGAGGTAGGGGGTTCAAAACCATACTAAAGTTGGCAGGTCAAAAAAAAAAAACTTTTATTTTGAACAAACGCTAATTACTTTATAAATACAATAATGCTTGTAGCATTTCACGTTTCAACCCATAGCAAATACAGGTACACATCTCGCCTTGTGATGGAAGGAAGTAGGGGTTTCAAATCCCTACTAGGGTTGATAGGTCAACAAAATAAATAATTTTATTCTGAAAATTGAAAAATGACACTTGGACACGAGAATCGAACCCGGGACCTTTGGCTCAATACGTGAATGCTCTAACCACCGAGCTATCCAGGAATCGTATACGATCCGAGTACTGTGTGGGTTGTTCCCAAATACGGCATGGCCACAACTATTGTCACATGTACGCTAGCACCTTTGTGCCAAATTCCGCTGGCGTATCAATGCCGAGCCCTTCACAGAGCCGTAATGAAGATAAGCGGAAACGTGTCAGGCCATCCAGCCCATTAATGGGCAAGGTCCAGGAAGTAGTGAGGCCCCACCCTCGCTTCCTGGTAATGTCTCGACTAAATGATAGTGAGAACCATAGAAGCGTCAGCCCATTTGTTCTCGAAAAAGTGATAAGTGGAGCTGCCAAATCTGAGGTTTTAATTAGAAAACTCCCCGATGTCACCATCATAATTCAGACTGCGACTGAAAATATCAGACTTCAAACGTTATGGCAATAACAGAATTACCGCTGAGCAACGCAAATAAAATTCAGGTAAAGGTGGAAACTCACAGGTTCCTCAATGCTTGCAAGGGAGTGATCATTTGTTTCGACCTTGACTGCATGAGCGTTGAGGAAATCTGTGATGGTCTTGCATCTCAGCATGTCACTGAAGTTTAAAGAATTGCCAAGAAAAAAACTACTGATTCCTATGTCCTCACCTTTGCGACTCCTACCCGTCCAAAGGAGGTTCGAGCTGGTTTCCACATGCTCAGGGTCCGGCCGTATGTCCCTGGCCCTCGGCGCTGTTTTCAGTGCTAGGGATTTGGATCTAAAAAGCTGAGATGCCGTAGAAAGCCAATCTGTGCGGACTGCGGACAGGAGGCTCATAACACCCTGTGTGAGTCTCCGAAGTTCTGCGTTAACTGCAAGGGTCCGAACTCTGCCTGGTCTCGAGCCTGTCCGAAAAAAGTCCTGGAGATTCAAACGGAAAAGAAAATCCCATATACCCAGGCACGAAGAATATGTACTACTTCAGACTCCGGTATTCCAGACGTCATATAGCCTAATTTTCAGCCAGAACATCAATTGTTCTAAATGCCTTTGTGCGTTTAAACTTACAAAGACGCCTTCTCGACCCATGCCACTGGTCTCTACTCTAGACATTAATGAGCATTCTGCGCCAGCTCTGTTGGCTGCTAAAACTAATTTTGTACGGAAGGCAACAATGCCCCAAAAATCCTATCCACCACCCGTACCTTCTAAGAGAGCGCCTCAGGGACTACCCCCGAGCCCACCTCGTAGAACTCCCCGAACCCTCCTCGTGACCCTAAATTACGTGTGGCCGTTGCCGAGCAGCTCAATCCCGCCTCTGGAACTCCGAAGGTGAATGAGTGGCGGTACAGGTTAGGCCGCAAAGGCGAGTATCACTGGTGCCTTGATGAAGGACCAGCGAGGGATCGCTGAAAAAGTTAATGCTAACAAAGCGTCGAGGGCCTTAACAAAGCCTTCGCGGAAAGAACCGACGACTCAGTCCCCCCATATTAAACCAAAGCTTTTCATGAAGCGGGAGGTCCAGGAGAAACTGGGAAAGGCAAGAGGACCTAAAAAGATCCTCAACCAATTTTTATTCTTAAGAGATGGATTGCGAGGATAACTAAATTTTATATTAATAAATTATGTCGCTACTATATTGGAATTGTAGGGGTTTCTATGCTCGTGTAGAGGAAATTAAACAACTGATATCTTTCCTGCATCCTTTCGTCTTGTGTTTGCAGGAGACTCACTTCCGCCCAACTAACAACCCGATGCTACGTGGGTACGATGTATATCTTACTGACAAGCCATTCTTTGATCGGGCTAGCGGAGGTGTGGCTAAGCTCACACGAAGCAAAATATATCACAAACACATTATTATTATATCTGATCTCCAAGTAATCGCTGTCCGAATTTCCCTTGCTTAGGAAGTGACAGTGTGCTGCATCTAACTCCAACCAGGTGAACGTGTTTCAAAAAGGAGTCTACACTCTCTTTATCCAACTTCCCGCCCTTATATTATCTTGGGAGACTTTAACGCACATAACCTAGTGTGGGGATCCAATTTTACAGACGCCCGCGGGAGGATGGTAGAGGATATTCTTGTCTCGGGAAACCTGGTGTTAATGAATACCGGGACCCAGACACACTTTTCCACCTTTAATGGTGTATCCTTTGCCATCGACCTAACTTTATGTAGCCCTGGGGTGGCGGCTCGCTTCCTTTGGGAGGTTCACTCGGACCTATTTGGCAGCGATCATTTCCCCATTCTGTTTTCATCACTTCACTATCCTCCCAGTACAGCACGGCTACCCCAGTGGGTTATCAAACGTGCTGACTGAGATAAATTCCGCGAGCTCGCCGTATTTAACGAGTGCAATTCTCCTGACATCGATGTTAAGGTTCGGCATTTTACTTCGACGGTCATCACAACGGCGAGGGCTTCCATCCCTAAATCCACGCCACCGTCCCGTTCCCTGGTTTTTTGACTGGCGAAGGGCCCTACATCTCTTGCATCGATTCCTACTTCGGATAATATAAAATCTTTCCGGATTATACGTGCTCGAACTTGCCATGTAATTTGAGAAAGCAGAAGAAAGTCTTGGATACAGTTTATTTCTACCCTTAGAATTTCCACCCCCACAACTAAGGTTTAGGATAATATCCGTAAATCAAGTAGTAGCAACAATTCCACTAATACCTGCCCTCGTGTCTAACGGTTGACTTGTCTTCTCCCCTGTGGAGGTTGTCAATGTATTGGGCTCGATGTTCACCGCTATTTCTAGCACTGCGAGCTACACTAACGAATTTGCAATGCATAAGCGGAGCATCAAGCGCCATGACTGATTTTGGCCGGAATCTGGGGGAGGATTATAACTCCCCCTTTTCCAAAGATGAAATTACCAATATCCTGTCCCAGGCGGGCAGCACAGCCCCCGGTTCAGACGACATTCATTACGTAAGTTCCATCAGCAGCCCTCTGGCGGAAAGGTATTTATCTTGGACTGATGAGTTTTCCAAACACTATTGTAGAAATAGTGTTTGGAAAACTCATCAGTTCCCATCACTATGTAGGCAAGCAACCATTATCCCTATATATAAAAGTGGCAAGCATATATTAGAGCCAACTAGTTATAGACGGATAGCCTGAAGTAGTTGTGTGTTTAAAATATCGGTAAAAATAATTAACAAACGATTTATGTGGTATTTAGAATTCCGAAATCTGCTATCTATTATTCAATTTGGCTTTCGCCGTAACCGATCCACGGTGGATAATCTTGTCCGCATTGATACAGCAGTTCGTGACTCCTTCCTCCATAAACAGCACCTCTTGGCTGTCTTCTTTGATTTAGAGAAGGCATTCGACACCACCTGGCGGTACGGCATTTTAAAGACCATTTTTAATTGGGGGTTCCGGAAGAACCTCCCTGTTTTTATAGGTAATTATGTCATATTGACACTACCGCGTAAGGGTAAATAATACCTTATCCGATTATTTTATTCAGGAATAGGTAGTATTTTGAGTTGTACGTTGTTCGCTATTGCGATAAATAGGATTGTGGACAGCGTGCGCTCTCCTGTTCGTTCATGCCTTTTCGTGGATGACTACGCAATTTATTGCAGTTCGTCAAGTCTCTACAGGGCTGAACGGCCAATTCAACTCTCTGTCAACAGTGTTTGGTCGTGGGCATCGCGTAATGGTTTTTGCTTTTCTGCAGCCAAGACGACGGTCGTCCACTTCCACAGAATACAGAATACAGCCAGCCACAAACCTTTTAATGAATAACGTTGTTTTACCTGTTCTCAGAAACTGTGAGGTTCTTGGGATATTTATTTGATTTTAAACTAACTTGGAACCCCCACATCAAATGTAGCATTAGCCACAAGCTACCTGCAACCAAACAAAAACAACCAACTTACCACTTGTACCGACACCATCAGGGGCTGGCCCAATCTACACGACTACACGGCCCATCGGAACACTCACACCCATTCAAGACGACTACACGGCCCATCGGAACACTCACAACCGAACAAGACGACTAATCCCGGAATACTGAGATCCGAGCCGATTCCAACGCTCAGCAACGACTTCTCCGAACCAAAGATCTTCGGTTAGAAAGAAGAAACACTTCACCAGTGCCCAAGTCTGCCGTCTAGACGCTCGTAGAACATTCCACGCCTCATTATGTTCTTTGTTCCCCCCCCCCCCCCCCTTGTCATCCATTCGTTCCGTGTGCTGTGCTTTCTGTATAAAATAGTGATCGTGTGGGTTAAGCGCCATTCTGGGACTGGCTTTGGAAATAGCTTGTGTGAGCTACGGCTTCGGATATAAACCATGTAAGATAAATTCCTTTTCGGCATAATCTTTATTGTTCAAAATTCACTTTCTACTCTTAGAAATTATTTCAAACCTTCAAAACTCTAACTTTAAACTTTGCACGTATTACTGATGTCAAGTAAAAGTACATCGTTCAATATAACGTATTTTACACCTGTATTTATGTCAAATATTAACGAACTTTAATGAACTGAAATATGATGTCTTTTTCAATAAGATATCTTTTGGACTTGTATTTATTTCAAATATTAACGAACTTTAACAAAATGAAATGTGATTTCGTTTTCAATAATATCTCTTTCGCAATTGTAATTATTTCTAATAATGACGGGCTTTAACTTTGTACTTTGCCCGTAGTGTTTATATCGAGTATTAAGTTTAGGAGTTGGACAAAAATAGAACATCTGGTGATGTCGATATTTTTTGAGTACTGTATGTTTTCTCTGAGCATAAAGAACTTAAGCTTTACTCTCTTACTGGGAAGCATTTCTCTAGAAATGTTGTTTATATTAATCCATGTTAGATGTTAGGTTTGTCTTTTGCTTATTGAATTATAATGTCATTAGATTCCGTCTATGGAATTGTTCTGTTCATATTTAACTTTAAATGTTATCTCATGAACTTAAGAGTACTAGGCGCCATCAACGAATGTAAGAGGCTAGTAATAGCCTCCATAACGACTAAGTGATGGGTGGATATTTGTTAAGTGTTGGCGAGCTATTATGGGTTTATCTAACTAACGTCAACATAAGTTTTCTATAATTTTGGGATTATGTATATTTTCCCCGTTTAAGGGACGGAGAGAGGAAAGATGACTGGCAGGAAATAACTTTAAATATTGTTATGTGGAACATTGACAGTTATGCTGAGGTTATATTGAGGAGTTATTGTTGTTTCGGCCTAACCAAGTTAGTTATTAGCGAGGCTAATCGCTTATACTTCCTGCGCCCTCCTTATGAGGCCATGACGCTGGATTGTATATATTGTATACCCTATCTTTTCTTGAGATTATTATTATTATTATTGTTTAAAGGCCCATCGACACATCTAGGTCATTAGGGCCTTGAAATATATTAAAAACATAATAAAATCCCCATAGGGGAAATAGATAAAACATTCACCATCTGAGACACTCCATAGGAGTGCTCAAATGGCCTCTTGGTATAAATTAAGTGATACACCTGCTAAAAAAAAACCACAAGTGTATCACTCCAATAAAAAGATAAAACAAACATATTAAAATATAACACGTTAAAAAGACAAAACATGCTAAAATAATAATACGTTAAAAAGACAAAACAACATGTTAAATTGTAATAAAACTGTTAAAAAGATCTCAATATGAGATAATATCCAAAAGAGCCACTTTATAAAAGTGACTCAAATGGCATTAAAAAGATCCGCCTGGCGTATAAAACGGAGTAAACAAATAACTCCATCCGCACTATCGCGTAATAAAAAACGTAAGTCACCTTTAAAATCAAGAGCCAGACGGATAGGGGCTAGTTTGCGACACTCCACCAAAATGTGATGCACACTAAGGGGAGTATCACAAAACTCACACACTGGAGGTGGATCCCCTCTTAGTAAAAAACTATGGGTCAATGAAGTATGCCCGACGCGGAGTCTCGTCACGATGACCTCCTCTCTTCTAGACTTTCGTATAGAAGAGGGCCATCGCGACACACCGTCCCTGATGGACCGCAGCTTGTTCTGAGCAGGGGTCGAGACCCACTGCTCATGCCAGGTGCGTAAGACTCCACGCCGAACATAACCCTTTAGATCTAAAAACATGACACCCAGACTCGCCTCCGGAGGCAGGCGTGCTGCCTCCTTGGCTGCCTGGTCCGCCAGTTCATTTCCTGGAAGACCAGCGTGACCAGGAATCCAGCAAAAGTCGAGCCGGGTGCTTAATGAATCAATTTTAAAAATTTGCTCATGTATCATCTGCACGAGGGGATTCCATGAGTAGAGAGTGGACAATGCCGACAGAGCACTCATGGAATCCGTGCAGATGAGGACAGAACGGTGACTTCTTCGGTAAACAAAAACACAAAGATTTAAAAATGGCATATAATTCAGCCGTAAAAACACTGGTTTCATTAGGTAGACCAAATTTAAAATTGGATCCTTCCACAACAAAAGCACATCCCACGGAGACTCCAGATTTAGAGCCATCAGTGTAGATGCGCTCAAATCCGTGAAAGCGAGTGGAGAGGAGCTCATTAAAAGTCCTCTCATATACAAAGTTTGGGGTGGTCGCTTTAGGGAACTTGGCAAGATCAAAATGGCATTTCGGAGGGCGTATCTTCCAGGGAGAAACTCGACCTGGTGATGTGGGGATAGCCTTTGGCAGGACTATCCCACACGTGTCGAAAACCGATAGCATCCTGATGCCAACCGGCCTTGTACTACGCCATTTAGTTTCATACAAGACACGGTTAGGGGGGTGAAACACAGGGCGGTAAGCAACATTATTTGGAATGCAATGCAGTTTCGACACGTAAGATGCCAGGAGGTAAGACCGCCGGTAAGAAAGAGGGGGCTCACCGGCGTCAGCACAGATGCTGACGACTGGACTGGTACGAAAAGCACCAGTAGCCAGTCGAATGCCAGCGTGGTGGACAGTATCGAGCATCTTTAACGCCGAGGGTCTAGCGGAACCATATACAAAACTGCCGTAATCAAGTTTTGATCTCACCAAGGCTCTATAGAGACGCATCAAAGTTTCCCTATCAGCACCCCAAGAGCGACCACTCACAACTTTAAGTAAATTCAAAGCTTTAATACACCTCGCTTTCAGGTCTTTGATGTGGGGGATCCAAGTTAGTTTAAAATCGAATAAAAGTCCCAGGAACCTTACGGTCTCGGAGACAGGTAAATCAACGTTGTTCATTAAAATATTGGGGGCTGGCTGTATTCCGCGTAATCTATGGAAGTGGACGACAGTCGTCTTGGCCGCAGAGAAACGAAAACCATTACGATCTGCCCACAACCATAGATTGTTTACAGCGAGTTGTATCTGTCGTTCAGCCCTGTGGAGACTTGACGAACTGCAATAAATTGCGTAGTCATCCACAAAAAGGCATGAACGAACAGGTAAGCGCACGTTGTCTACAATGCTATTTATCGCAATAGCGAACAACGTGCAGCTCAAAGGACTTCCCTGGGGCACCCCATTTTCTTGAATAAAATCATCGGATAAGATGTTGTTTAACCTTACCCGGAAGTGTCTATCTGACATAAAATTAGCTAAAAAAATAGGGAGGCTCCCCGGAACCCCCAATTAAAAAGGTTTTTTAAGATGCCGTAACGCCATGTAGTATCGTACGCCTTCTCCAAATCAAATAAAACAGCCAAAAGATGTTGTTTATGGAGAAAGGCATCACGAACAGCAGTCTCAAGACGGACGAGATGATCAACCGTGGATCAGTTACGGCGAAAACCACATTGAATATTGGATAGCAGATTGCGGGATTCTAAACACCATATAAGTCGTTTATTTATCATTTTTTCTAATATTTTGCATACACAGCTAGTTAAGGCTATCGGTCTATAACTAGTTGGCTCTAATTTATCCTTGCCACTTTTATATATTGGGATAACGGTTGCTTGCCTCCACAGTGTTGGGAATTGACGAGATTCCCAAACACAATTGTAGAGGTCTAAGAGGAACGCCCGTCCAGCAGGGGACAGTTGGCGCAACATTTCATAATGGATATCATCCGGGCCAGAAGTTGAATTGCCCGCATGGGACAGGGCATAAGTAAGTTCCTCTTTAGTAAAGGGGGAGTTATAATCCTCCCCCCGACTTTGGCCAAAATCAATAGTAAGGCGCTCGATGCTGCGCTTATGCACCGCGAACTCGTTAGAGTAGCTCGCAGTGCTAAAAATAGAGGCGAACATCGATCCCAATATATTGGCGACCTCCACAGGGGAGGAGACAAGTGAACCGTTTGACATAAGTGCGGGTATATTATAAATGTTATTTTTGCTACTACGTACTTTACGAATGTGATCCCAAACCTTGGTTGTGGGAGTGGAAATAGTAAGGGTAGAAATAAACTGTCTCCAAGACTCTCTTCTGCTTTCTCGAATGATACGGCGAGCTCTAGCACGTAGAATCCGGAATGACTCCAGATTCTCCGAAGTAGGACGTCGATGAAAGAGACGTAGGGCCCTTCGACGGTTAGAAATAGCCAGCCGGCACTCCTCGTTCCACCAGGGAACAGGACGGTGGCGCGGGTTTGGCGAGGATTTAGGGATGGATGCCCTCGCCGCCGCTATGACCGTCGAAGTAAATTGCCCAGCCTTAACATCGACGTCAGGAGGATGGGGTTCGTCGAATACGGCGAGCTCGCGGAATTTATCCCAGTTAGCACGTTTGAGAACCCATTGGGGGAACTTTGCTTTACTGGGAGGATCTTTAACTTGTGAAAGCAGAATGGGAAAGTGATCGCTGCCACATAGGTCCGAGTGAACCTCCCAACGGAAGTGAGCAGCAATCCCTTGGGCTACATAGGGCTAAGTCGATGGCAGAGGATACACCATTAAAGGTGGAGAAATGTGTCTGGGTCCCGGTGTTCATTAACACCAGGTTTCCCGAGACAAGAATATCCTATACCATCCTCCCACGGGTGTCTGTAAAATTAGACCCCCACATCAGGTTATGCGCGTTAAAGTCCCCCAAGATTATATAGGGGGCGGGAAGTTGTATAAAGAGGGCCTCTAGAGTCCTCTTGGAAACACGTTCACCTGGTGGGAGGTAAATGCAGCATACGGTTACCTCCATAGGAAGGGAGGCTCTGACAGCAATCACTTGGAGATCAGAGACAATATTTATAAACTTATGATATATGTTGCTACGTGCAAATATAGCTACACCTCCGCTAGCCCGATCAAAGAGTGGCTTGTCGGTACGATACACATCGTACCCACGAAGCATCGGGTTGTCATTTGGGCGGAAGTGGGTTTCCTGCAAACACAAGATGGGAGGATGCAGGGAAGAAATTAGTAGTTTAATTTCCTCTACACGAGCATAGAAACCCCTACAATTCCATTGTAGTAGCGACATTATTTATTAATATATAATTTAATTAAATATCCTCACAATCCATAACGCTATCCTTTAAAAATAAAAATTTATTGAGGACTTTTTTAGATCCTCTTGCTTTTCCCAATCTCTCTTGGACCTCCCGCTTCAGGAGAGGCTTTGGTTTGTCCTGTAGAGACTGGGACGGGGGATCCTTACGCGAAGGCTTTGTTAAAGCCTTCGACGCTTTTTTTAAAATATTTTTTCGGCGGTCCCTCGCTGGTCCTTCCCCAAGGCACCAGTGGGACTCGCCTTTGCGACCTCGCCTGTACCACCACTCATCCCGACCTCCGGCGTTCCTGAGGCGGGGTTGAGCGGCTCGACAACGGTCGCAGATGGTTTAGGACCCCGAGGAGGACTCGGGGGTGTTCCTCGAGTGGGGGTCAGCGGGGTTCCTCGAGGAGGACTCGGAGGGGGTCCACGAGGAGGGTTTGGAGGGGCTGGGGGTGTTCCCGAGGAGGCCTCCTCGGGGGTAAAGGTGGTGGAGGCGACTTCGGCGGGGGTGTCGCCCCATGTACTAATTTTGGCACCACCATAGATGGTGCTGGCTGTCTTTTAGTGTCTCGAGTAGAGACGATTGGCACAGGTCGTGTAGGCGTTTTGGCGATATTAACTGCGCAATGACAGTTGGGGCAATTTATGTTCTGGCTTACAATTTGACTATAAGATGTCTGAAATACCGGAGCTTGACTGGATACATATTCCTTGCGGGCCTGGGCATAAGGGATCTTCTTTTCACATTGGATCTCCTGGACTTTTTTCTCCACCTTCCATTTCGGACAGGTCCGAGACCAAGCAGAATGCGGACCCTTGCAGTTGATGCAGCACTTAGGAGACTCACACGGTGTATCGTGAGCCTCCTGTCCGCAATCCGCACAGGTTGGCCTTCCACGGCATCTCAGCTTCGTATGCCCAAATTCCTGGCACTGAAAACAGCGCCGAGGGTTAGGGACATACGGCCGGACCCTGAGCACGTGGAAGCCTGATCGAACCTCCTTTGGGAGGATGGGAGTCGCAAATGTGAGGATATATGTATCCGTCTTTTTCTCTTGTCCGTTCTTTTTGTTAATGATCCGGTAGACCTCGGTGACATGCTGGGGGGAAAGCTCCTCACAGATATCCTCAACGCTTACACAGTCGAGGTCATAGCAAGTGACCACTCCCCTGCAAACATTGAGGAACCTGTGGGGCTATACCTTCACCTTTATATCCGCCATATTACTCACCGGTATTTCGGAGATCGCCATAATATTCATGGATTGAGTGTCGGTCATAGTCTGAATCATAATGGTGCCATCACGCAGTTTCCTTATTAAGACGTCAGATTTTGCTGCTCCATTTATCACTCTTTCGAGGATAAATGGGCTGACACGTTTTAGATCTTCACTTTCACTCACTCGAGACATCACCAGGAAGCGGGGCTGGGGCCTCACCACTTCCTGGCTTTTTATCAAAATAGGGCTGGACGGCCTTACCCGTTTCCGCCTCTTATCATTAATACGGCCCTGTGAGGGGCCGGGCAGTAAGATGCCATCATAACTTGGCAGTACGGTGCCAGCGGACAGTAAGGTGTCAGCTGTGACAATGGACTCGGTCATGAGTGGGAGGACAACCTGCAATAGTACTCGGATCGTAGACCCAGGTTGATCCCAGTTGGTTCTACCACATAGGGCCCTGTTAACTCTTCCGACGAGAGGCTCCATACGACGCTAGACATGACAACCTTCATATGGAGCATCGCCGGAAGAGAGGTCACCGCAGCAAGTGTATGCAGGAAAGTGCCAATTTTACGTCCGGAACCCTCATGAACGCAACCGGTCTTTTCTCATGGTAGGGTACCCGGTTGTCATCCCTAAGGCCCTTCTACCAAGATATTACAACCGGCGCACTTTCACTCAGGAGCTCAAAGCGGTGGTATCCAATATTAACCCGAGAAGAGCCGTGTTAGATGCCAAGGTCGTCAACAAAGGGGCCAAAGGTCTCTGTGCAGGATGAACGGTGGGGGAAAGGAAGAAAAAGGTAAGGAAGGATAAATCGAAGGGGGAAGAGTGAAAAAAGGTGGAAAGTGAAGGAAGAAGAAAATGATGTGAAAGGAAAGATATAGGATAGGTTTGTCCCACACGAGGTACGTCCTGCACAGAAGCCTCCCCTTTTAGTCGCTTCTTACGACAAGCAGGGGTTACTGCGGGACTATTCTAAACCCCGTCCCGCAGGGGGGGCCACTTTATAAAAGTGACTCAAATGGCATTAAAAATATCCGCCTGGCGTATAAAACGGAGTAAACAATTAACTCCATCCGCGCTATCGCGTAATAATAAACGTAGGTCACCTTTAAAATCAAGAGCCAGGCGGATAGGGGCATATTTACGACATTCCACCAAAATGTGATACACACTCAGAGGAGCATCGCAAAGCTCACACACTGGGGGTGGGTCCCCTCTCAAGCCTACCGGGTGTGTAGATACCGTCTGTTAGCAGTACCATCAAAGTCCCTAACTAAGCACCACAACACCCAGTCGCCATAGTTACAAATATGAAGAATAATCACAAGGGGTTTTATTTGGATATTCGCTACAAGCCCAAGTATTCCCTGTCTCACCTGAGATGTATCAACTATACCCATGGGAAGATTCAGTAAATAAAATTATGTATAAACAAGAACGAAGTGCAGGTAACAAACATTACCCAACGGCTAATTTATTGAAGTGGTAATTTACATAGAACCATATATTAAACAAACTCTGATAAACATGGGAGACTCATCACTACTCCTATTCAACTAACATAACAATGTCTAAGACCAGGCTACACGAGGAATAGTAAACGATCAGCATCCCCGTCTATACATTATAACAATGTCAACAATAGGTAAATTTAACCTCACGCTAGCTATCGCAAAAGATTACAATGTTAGATATATTTCCCAAAACCGATTTTACAACAGTTAGCTCACTAACGCCTGAAACCATTAACATATTCTTAGGTTCTTATTTTTGATAGATTTATCTATACACCTCATTAAACCACATGTAAAGAAACATAGGGATATAAGATAAATGAAATTTATCACTTGCCATTTATAAACAAACTAATATGCAAAAATGTCCTACTAGACTGAGAGCATAAAAAAGGAGCATTAATTTTGTATGAGGGATAACCTTAAATACCAACCAATATTTACTAAATCCCGCAAGATTGTAACAACAACCAGGAATTACAGCCATCTGACTGATCGCTAACTGTATCTTCCATGCAAACAATCAAACTAATAATGGCATCTAACAAATAGTTTCCCTGGCCTTTGCACCAAGAATACAACCCTAACCTGAATATTACAATAAGTAGGCACATCAGCACCACTATTACAACCCTAACCTGAATATTATAATAATATGGCATATCTGCACCAAGATTACAACCCTAACCTGAATATTATAATAATACGGCATATCTGCACCAAGATTACAACCCTAACCTGAATATTATAATAATATGGCATATCTGCACCAAGATTACAACCCTAACCTGAATGTTATAATAATATGGCATATCTGCACAAAGATTACAACCCTAACCTGAATGTTATAATAATATTGTATAAGATTAATTTTCTGTCATCCTAGGCAGACTTACGTTGTATTAGTCCTAGGGCCCTACATATCGCCCATGTGAGCCTAACGTCTATCAGGCACCAAAGAGTGACTTCCTTAGCAAAACATAAGCTTATATCTGAACTTACTCAGTGGAGGAAACAAGGGAAGGAGAGAATTACATCATAATGCGGTCACTATAATCCAATCATGAAGTCTATATCTGCCCAAGCGCGTGTGCATAGCGCTGGTTGGACGGACACA
>JBCFYV010004584.1:0-20892 GCA_039000515.1 Timema cristinae
TGTTAACTATATTTGGATGAAGGTACAGGAAAGATGAATATAAACTTATAATTTTATCAAGAAACCACTTCTAATATGTAGGCACCAGTAAGCTAATGTCGAGTTTTTGTTGAATTAATCTTAAGTGAGAAACAATAATTATGAGGAATTAATTCATATATTATAAGCACTATAAACTGATTCTTAATGATGGTGTACCACAGAATCAGTTCTAATATTGAAATTTAACTTCATTTTTCACTAAATTTAAATTTATTATAAGCATTGTTGTCTCGTTCTATAAGAGACACTCAACCTTACTATCCAAATAAACAATATTTAACGCCCACCAAGGATTTTGATTAAATGTTAAATTATCAGATTGGGCCCAAAGGAAATATTTGAAAATGTGTTTATTCCTTAATAGTCTATTCTATGACCAAATGAACTTATTTTCAGACGGCTAAAAGTGGTTTACTGAAGGAAATCTACGATAGTAACATGGATCATGATGCTAACAACCACCCTGGCAGTTTAATTGAAGGTCTTAGGAAAGTATGTGCGATGGAACACTACGCCTACATAACTACCTACGAACTTTCGTTTCGGCTACTGAACATGCTAGATTGCCGGTTGGTGTGTCTGCCAGAGGTATTCAGCAAAGTCCGACATTCTATACTGCTTACAAAAAACAGCCCATATCGCAAGGCAATAAACAACGTGTAAGTATAGAAACACTTTATGAACGTTTAACTTCACCTATAATGTTATTTTTTAATTTGAAATAAGATCTAAATTTCTTATAAAATTCAAGAAAAATTAATTAATTTCATAAATGCAAGTATTCTTCTAGGAGTTAAAGAAAGAAAGTCCCTATAGGTTGACTTTATGTACCTGGGCTTAAACATGACTGAGGATTCTTATCTTGACATGTTTTTTTATTTATATACAATTAATTTCAAGAGATTTAAGAAGATAATTTCCGTTAGTACTACTAGTCTATACAAATAAAATGTATTTCTTTATTTTTTAAGATATTTATATGTTAAGAGAGTTGTTAAAAACATGTTTGCCTACGATAAACTACCCCAAGGCCGTTTTCAGATTCTTTTTAGGGAGAGGGGGAGGTCAAATCCTCCCATAACTTTCCCAAGAAGTATTTTGGAAACAAGACTAGTATTTTAGTTACGCTTAAAACAATGACAAAATAAAGTTACAAGAATAAAAAATCTAGTCGCAACCATTCTGATGTTTAAGTAGAGTACATTAAAAAACAGTTTTTGATTCTGTTAAATACAAAGATTTGCAAACTATGACAAAATATCGAAAAAGTAAATAGGAAGTAATAGTGAGTGCGGGTACCACTGCGGAAGAGGGTATTTAAGATTTGGAAGATTAGGAAACAGTAACATTTTGTTTGGTTCAAATTAAAACTATTTGATCACGTGACAAATGTGCTTGCAAAGAAAGAGGAGTTAGAGAGTGGCGATAATTAAAGGAGAACAGCTGTTTGGAGGTCAAGCTCTCTTGCAGTTTGTGTAGGTTGAGCTAGTAAACTTAATTCGAACCACAACTACTTTAATTGCTCAAATATAATTTGTTGTTTGCGGTTTTGTAAGTTAACAATATGAATTCGGGTAAATGAACAACCAAATATACTCAATTTTCATATATGTTAATCCTAAACGTTTATAAAATAATAATAAAAAAAATCCTGGTTACCAATGTCTGTCTATGTGTACAGCCTCCGGCCCCTTCACTCTCCGCTATATTCGTTCCTTTTTGGAGCGAATATTCTCCTTATCACTTGGTTTTCGAATATCCTAAATGATTTCTTGCCGTCCTATAAGGTGAAATACCAAGTTTGACAACCATCCCGGTAAAACTAGTGTTATTATTACCAATATTTGAAATATCATTATTTCCTCCTCAGGATACAGAAGTTGAAAGAGAGTGGTGTGCTGAATAATATCAAACTCAAGACTATTGGCATCGCAGTGGCACAACCAGATCTGAAGGAAGATGATATCAGCGGTTTGGAGCTGTGGGATGTCTACTGTGTGTTCCAAATCTTGATAAGTGGTGCCATAGCGTCAGTTATTATCTTGGCTGCAGAGATCATCTATCATTTGTTGAAACAGAAATATCTTATGAATAGACACCCCCTTAAAACGAATTACTTTAGATGAATTAAAAATTAATCGTAATGTCATATTTATAATATAATGTCCTGATTTTCTTTACTATAGTATTATTTAGCTTATCTTACTATATAAGATCCAACAGTATTACATTCGTTATTTATTCCTTGGATTATTTCAACTAACTTAATATATTTCTGTACAATTTTGGTGAAAACATCACTCCCAAATATAACGTTTGTATCTAAATTTATGATAAAGCTATCAATTAAACTATATTTAATAATGGTTGGAAATAAAAGGTTGAGTTAAAACTAAATTATTAAATTCATTAAAATCACAAAAACAAAGGATAGTTAATATTTTCCTTAAAAATCAAACGATCAATCGTATACGATCACTATTCACAACATCTGAAACCCATAATCCTATTTTAGTTACAATAATTTCCTAACGTAATATTTTATTGTTATAAAAACGTACTAAATACAATTTTAAATGTATTTAAAGTATAGGCCTACTAAAAAATGTAAAACGTTTACTATTGCATACAAACTTACATGCTCTCAAAAAAATACTTGATATATCTTGACTAGTATTACAAAATTCCCGAGAAAATTCTTACATCTGGGAGAAAAAATGGGATTAAAAAATCCCATTTGTAATTTCATATTTATACAAGTAGTAGTATATCTTTTATGATTATAACTCATCTTTATTAAATTATACATGTATAGACTTAAATATTTGGTGTTGATTCATACATGCGAATAATATGGTTGGACAGTGAAACACCTTTCTGCGTTATTAGGAGCATGTTTGTCTTAAGACACACTCAGGGGTGTCCCTGCCCATTGGGGCTACAGGGCCCCGGACCAACCAACACTCTTTGAACATCAAAAATTATTTATTTTTATTTTGTAACATACTTTGTAAAAAACAATAATATGAAGTGGAGTACCATTCTCCACCCACAATGAATTATTCGAATCGTTATACAGTATTCCAGTCCCACAAGGATTAATTACACGCTTCAATCATCATGTGATTGTACCAGCACTCGAAACTCCAATGAGTAAATAGAGACGCTGACATGGGCCAGCCCCTCTCAGATAAGCCTCATCCTCCAGTGGGAATTATCTCTCAAGGTCATTCCACTGAGAGATATATAGTAACTCATCGTGTCAGTCTATGTGGGCCCGTGATTCGATAAAGTTGGTTTATATTTGGTTTTAGTATGTGTTAAAGACCCTTTGAGTAAAGTGACAAGTGAAAGTGATTAATTAAAATGAATAAAGTAGATTATTTACTAAGAACTCAGCTTTTTTTAATAAAATCAGCAAGAAAATCTTTGAATTAAAGGTTTAGGAACACATCGTTCTAATGACTTTATAATTATGCACGTGGATGGCATGAAAAAAATAACTTTTTCTAATGCTTCATTTGGTAAACAATAATTGTGTTAACTATTCCTCTATGAGTGAAGAAAATTATAGCTTATTTTGTTGAAGTTATACTTCTTTATATGAGTGTGAAATTTTAAGATGCGCGTGCATCACTGTAACACAAAAGTAAAAGGTTGAAGCTAAACCGCTCATTAAGTCTCGAAAAAAAAAAAAACTATCAACAAAATAGAAATAGAACCTCTGTTAGTCGCGCATGTTGGTACGCTCATAGAGAAATGTATACTATGTTATTCCTTTCTCTATGGTACGCTCGTCGCCTCTGATCACTGTTTTCATATATATATAATATTTATCCACATGTTTCTAGTTTCTACATTCACAACACGTGTTTTAGTTTCATACAAGTGCGAATTATATATGTGCTAATAAATTATATTCAGTAGTGATTTAAATTGAATATTTTGATTAATATTATTTACTATTCGTAAATATTAGTGAAAAAAATTGTGCTTATAGACTTTTTCAAGTGCTCCAATATAATTGAGGTTAACTATCCGTATGTATTATTTATTGATATAAATTAAAATATTATTATTTAACATAATTAATACTAAATATTATTAAATTATTATTGTTAAATATTTATTATTGGTTATTTAATATTTACAAAATAAAGAAATAAAATTAATAAAACATTTAATAAAAAGTTTGTGAGAAAAATTTAAATCTAACATCAAATTAAAATATTTATTTTTAATATATATTATTAAATTGAATAAATAATAAATATTTATAAAAATAAATGATCAAATTTAATGAAAACTTTTGATAAAAACAAAAATTGTATATTAAATTAAGAAAATAATAAATATTTAAAAAATGAATAAACTTAAATTCAATTTTGAATTTATTATTAAATTTATTAATTTAATTTTAAAATATTAAATAATCAATAATAAATATTTAAAATTAAGAATCTTATAATATTTAGTACAAATTATTTCATATATATTTATTATTTTTTAAATTTTATTTTTAATAATTATATATATATATATATATATATATATATGTATATATATATATTATTTATTCAATTTATGTTACATTTAATGAAAGAAAATAAATAAATATTTATTTAATTTTTCAAATTTAAGCTGAACTTTATTGACTGTGTTGACTATCCTTTTCCAGTCTTTTTATCATTTTATTGTAATTAATTATTTGCATGCAATTAAAAACTATTTTTTAATGATGCCAAAGAAGTATAACTTCTCACGCGCGTACATAAGTACACACACCCATTTTTTTATTGTTTATTATTTGGTGGTATGAAGTTGTGGACAACGGTAGACTGTAAGAATCTTTAAAATATTTAATGAAAGAATTAAAAACACAAGGAATGTGCAATTCACTTGGACAATATATGTAGTTTTAAAACATTCGAAACAGTAAATATTGCATCAAAGATAGACTCCGCGTGGATTTTATACCATAGATTTTTAAACCACATTATCACATACGCTTATAAATATTTGTTGTAAAGCTCACTTTTAGTAAAAATTGCTCACTTTAAATGCCCATTAAGAAAAGTAGCAACAGGCCCTCACTATTGATGTTACGTCACAGGCATTGGACGTACTGTACATATTTTTAGTAAAGTGTGTTTGACTGGAAATTCAATCGTAATCTAAAACACTATTCACACTCCAACGCCAAGGCGAGTCTGAACTCTCAATGTTAGCCTCCAAAACCATCACAGGAACAAATTAGAATTGGGCAACACAGAAGACACAAATAGAAAATTTTCCACTTTGTTTTAAGATCTATCAAACAAAAAGAGATTGTTAAAATTACAAAAATAATGAACGTAGCTCGATTCAAAATATACATAAAAATATAGAGTACTATAATCTTTGTTGAAATTAAAACTACTCAGTTACAATATTTATCAAAATAAATAACACTTTCCATTAAATGAAAATAATTATATTAAGCTTACCCTATTTAATAATGATCTTTTCAAAGATTAAATTTTAAATTATATGTGTGCAGTTAAAATAGTTGTGGTTTTTAATTGATAGAAAATTACCATAATAAACTCGCACGCTTTTAAAATAAAATACTTATTAGAAACAATCATCGATTCTTAATTATTATGTAAGGAAAAATACAACTCTGTCATTAATATACCCTATATATTGAAACTCCCACCCCATTACAACATTCTTTATACATAAGATTGCTTTAAAATCAATTAAAAATACATAATTATACAATATGTATTAATATTTCAATCAAAATTCATATTACCACAAACTTGATATGACCAATTATTATAGTTTTTATCGAATATACTTTATTCAATTTTGAATGTTTAAATAATATTTATGGGAATTTTATGATAGTGAATAGTGAATGTGCCTATATCAAATACATATTCTAATAAACTACACATTCTTTTACAAATGTGTACAGAAACAATTTATTTTAATTATTTGATTTTAAATATATTACGTTCTAGTACATCAATCCCTGGTAGTATAACACCTGGACCTGAAACAGAAATAGCCTACTATTACATAACAAATTATGTGGTGTATAATAGAAATAACTAAATACACATTACTGGAATAATTGTATAGGCACCAAATACTATTACAGGGCGAGTGCTCACCTGTATAGTGGCTATATCCATATGTAGGGGATGTTGTCATTACAGACAACCACACTTCATGGGATCCCACGAAAGTCCATTGTTGCAAACTGTCTTGTTGTTACAGCGACAGAGACACGAGTCAGGGTCGAATATTTGTATTTTGGAGCAGTCACTAGGAGACAGCTGCACACAGATATGTTGTCACACAAGGATATACATTTACATAATGACATTCCTGCTTGTGATATTGTATTAATTACTACTTTTTAACTACTGTGTACTCCTATTAATGAATCAATAGTAAATAAATGTAATAGTTACCTCCCCATCAATATTATAATATATATTTCTAGTCTAAATTCCAAAACTACACCAACTAATCATGGTAAACTATTGCTTTGAATTATTGCATGGTGCAATATTATTGTTTTAACTCTTTTCAAACATAATACTTTTTGTAATACGCCAACACAAAACTCGGTGGTGTGCTGTTTCAATAATATATAACATTTTCAACAACAAGCTGTATTCAATTAAGCTTTGCCCCATATAGAACACGAAATTGGATGTAAACAAAAATATATCTCACGTTACGTTAGTGTGTACCTTTAATAGGATTCAGCCTTCTCTGCCCTTTAAAGTTTATCCATCACTAAGTTCTTAAAAAATATATTCTCTTTTTGTGCATTGTTTATTGTTAGATCAGTACCATTATTCTCTACTTCATGTTTCTGTCCTCTATGCTATCTCTTTGGATAGTGCTTCCTTTATCTAGGTTCTCTATGAATCGAAATTAGTTATTGTAAGATCAGTACCATTAGTCTCTACTTCATGTTTCTGTCCTCTATGCTATCTCTTTGGATAGTGCTCCTTTATTTAGGTTCTCTATGCATCGAAATTAGTTAGTTATTGTTTTGTCTTGTGATCTGATTGCCTTTGTTGTGGTTTAGACGGTTTTTTGGTCTTATCTTATATTTTATTGACTCCTTCCACCTTCATTCACCTTTCCTCACTCTTGGCGGCAACAAGAACATACCTGGACCCCTCTAGGTCTATTGTTTTCCCGCCAAGTGTCGCTGGCGCGGTTTTTCATTCTGCCGATTTAGTGAGTCGTGTGCTGAGACTTGATCGACCAATAAGTGATGGTTATAGGTTCCGTGAACTTTCACCTGGAAGCGGTCAAATCTCAATTATTCGTGTGCGTGTGTTAATCAAATTGACTACTCCAAGACAACACCAATCAGACAACATAAAGTGAAGGTGAGTGGCCTCTACCCATTCCCATTCCACCATACAGTCCATTTGTCCGTGTTCGTTACACTGGTCCTCCAGAGGTTTTTTAGTTTTCAGTTCTTGTGATTTACGCTACCTAATTTTGGTCCATCCGGGCCAAGGATACCTGTTTCAGTGTTCCTTGTGTTTCTGTGTGTTAGGGTGGATAGAGCAATTTATCTGTTTTGTTTAGTTATTTATTGTAACCTTTGTTCACGTCATATTTCGGCCATGTTGGGTCAGTTGGATTAGTGATGTCATCACCTCGATATATCGTTTGAGTTACCGTTCAGTCGCTGCCATATCGATTGTGCATCGTATCTAATCGTGATTGAGTGTCGTCAGTTCGATATTGTTCGAGAGTCGGGATGTAATCGATAGTCGTGTTTTGACTTTGTTTATGTTTGTTGCTAGTCTTGTTTGCTTACGTTTGTAAGTTTTAGTTCCCGTTTGTTACAATCAATTTGTGTTAATTTGCTCTCATCATGTCTTATGCACAGCTCGAAGCTAGGTTTAAGGTGATAACTGGCCGGCTTAACAGACTTTACAAGCTGTCAGAACAAGTTGAAAATGACATTACAAAAGTAGAGTTATTTAAGGCACATTGTTCAGACTTGGAACATTTAAGGAGGGATTTTGAAGAAACTCACGTTGAGTTAGGAGTTGCGGCAAGCAAATCTAAGAGGGACTTTGATGTTGAAGCACATGACAAGCTGATTGAAGACTTTGACATTACCTACTACCCGGTAAAGGAGATTTATGCACGGATTACTAAGCCTTCATCCACTTCGGGTAACGATAATGTATCTCCAGTAAAGGCATTGTCGGCAAAATTGCATAAGTTGCAGCTGCCCACGTTTAGTGGTATTAACACTGACTGGACCACATTTCATGACTTGTACGTCTCTCTCGTTCATACTAACAAAACCTTAACACCAGTGGAAAGGTTTCAATATCTGTTGACAACATTATCTGGTGAGCCGCTAAGTTTATTAAACGTTACCAAGATGTGAGGTCAATAGCTGCTACACATTTTGAGAAGATAATGCATTTCCCGGGTCTAACCTCAAGGTCGCCAAAGAACTTAAGGGCGTTAGTGGACACATTCAAGGAGAACTTGGGAGCACTAAATGTGTTAAAGTTTCCAGTTTGTGAGTGGAGTTTTATCTTATTAAACTTGACACTGAACAAGTTAGATAGAGAGACACGACTGATGTTTGAGCTTGCGCACACGGCTACCAAATTACCAAGTTTTGATCAACTTTTGGAATTTCTTGAAAATCAATGCAAAGCACTGTCATCTGCAAATCAAGGTCTAACACTGTCAACTAGCGCAAGTACTAGACATATAACAACCAACAGGAGGATGGAAGGATCACTGAAGTCACCTGTTGGAGTGAGAAGATCTTTTTATGTTAACTCAAATCAAGGTCACTGCACTGTGTGTCAAGCTAGCCACAGTATTTATAAGTGTCCAGTGTTCACGAGCAAGACACCGATACAACGCCGGGATTGGGTAAAGTAAAATAAATTGTGTTTTAATTGTTTAAAGGAGTCGCACCAAGTAAGAGAGTGCTACTCAAGGTTCAAGTGTCCGCACTGCAATCAAAATCATCACACATTGTTGCACATAGGGTCAGGTAGTCAAGGCACCATTAACACTTGTGGTCAAGGATCGTCTAGCTCAAACCAAAGTTTTACCAGCTCTCACACTGATCACACCCATAGAGACAGTAGGTATATGCAAGGGGATGCTACCCATCAGGCTCATTCACCAGGCCATGAAGGCACTGTTACACGGGGGGAACACATCAACTCACTTACCACCAGTTCTGTGAGCCTTACTACAGTGTTGTCGGGAACCGCTGTAGTGCAAGTTAAGGATGGGCATGGTGCTTATCAGAAGGTTAGAGTGTTAATAGATTGTGCGTCACAATCATCATTTTTTACTGAAGACTGTGCTCACCGGCTGTGTCTACCACGTCTCAAGTTGAAAATTCCTATTAGAGGGATCTCTCAGTCAACTGTGAAAACCAACAAGGGTGTTGTGATATGTGAGGTGAAACCGTGTGGTGTTTATGGACCTCAGTTGGTCACCGAGGCCATCATTCTAAGTAAATTCACATCGGGAATGCCATCAACCATGCTTTCTAAAGATATGGTTCAGGAGTTTGCTCATCTACAGTTGGCTGACCCTCATTTTCATGTACCAGGGCCGATTGACATTCTTTTAGGTGCAGATGTATATCCCGAGATACTTGATGGTGGGTGGTATTCAACTTCACCTAATTGTCCCTCGGGATTGTATAGCATCTTTGGCTGGATCATAATTGGGCGAGTAGGACCTCAACCACTTATTACTTCTAGTGTCTCGTCGTTTTTTGTTGCTACCGAACCATCGCTTGATAGTGTTTTGCGACGCTTTTGGGAGGTGGAAGAGTTACCTGTGACTAACCACATTGACTGACCCTGATGAAGCTATATGTGAGGCACACTATGTGACAACACACACTCGTGACAATGAAGGTAGATACATTGTACGGCTACCTTTCAAGGATGCACAACCAGAGTTGGGAGAGTCACGTCAACAAGCAGTCAAGAGACTCACTCAGCTGGAACACCGCTTAGCTCGTTACCCACAAGTGAAGAAACAGTATGTGACCTTTCTAAAGGAATATGAAGAACTCGGTCACATGCAGCGCATTGAACCATCAATGATCCAGGACATTAAATACTATATCCCACATCATTGCGTATCCAAGAAATCTAGCTCAACCACAAAACTGAGAGTGGTATTTGACGCTTCTGCAGCAACATCATCAGGTCAATCACTGAATGATACATTATTGAAGGGTCCCAAACTGCAAAGGGAAATTGTGGAAATTGTTATGAATTTTCGATTTCATCCCATTGCGCTCACCCCTGATATATGCAAGATGTATCGACAAATACTTGTAATTCCGGATGACCAACATTACCAGGTAATACTGTGGCGCGAATCCCTTGATCAACAAATTCAAGAATATCAATTGAATACTGTGACTTATGGTGTAACTTCAGCTCCTTACTTAGCGATGCGATCCCTGCGTCAGCTCGCTTCTGATGAAAAACTTCGTTACCCTCGTGCTGCCCAGGTCCTTTGTAGAGACAATTTTGTTGATGACATAGTCACTGGAACTGATTCTGTGGAATCTGCTGTCAGTTTACAAACCGAGTTGATTGAATTGCTAAGCCTAGGAGGCTTCCAACTTAGGAAATGGTCTAGCAACCACCCTGAAGTATTAAAAGGGATACCAAATGAACACCGTGAAGTTCCCCTCATGTTTGAAGAAGATGGAGATCAAGTAATTAAGATATTAGGGTTGGAATGGGACCCCACATCAGATTCATTCTCTTATCATGTACATACTTCTGAGGTTACAGATACGAAGAGGGCAGTTCTCTCAAATATTGCTAGAATATTTGATCCTGTGGGGAGGCTATCTCTAGTGGTGTTCTGGGCTAAGGCGTTCATGCAGACTTTATGGACCCAAAGACTTGATTGGGATGAACCACTTCCACCAGAGCTCGGACAAGGGTGGCAAAGATTTTGCTCACACTTTCATGTTCTTACACATGTCAAGATCAACAGATTCATATCAACCAGTGATGTTATTAATTGTCAGCTTCATGGATTTTGTGATGCATCTATCAAAGGATATGCAGCAGTCGTCTATCATCGAATTACTACGTGTAATGGAGAAATTAAAGTCAACAATCTTATCGCCAAGTCAAGAGTAGCTCCGGTTAAGAGTTTATCTCTTCCTAGACTTGAGCTTTGTGGGGCTCATCTCCTAGCCACACTTATGGAGTGGGTGCCGCAGAACCTTGAACAACGATTACAGGTGTCAACTGTGTATACTTGGTCAGATTATACCATCGTTTTGGCATGGATTCAAACTTCACCACATCTTTTGAAAAAATTTGTTGCCAACAGAGTAGCCCAAATTCAAGCAGCAGTAACAGCACAACATTGGAGACATGTCCCAACTAATTCAAATCCGTCTGATTGTGCCTCCAGAGGCTTACATCCTGAAGAATTGACAAATTTCCACATCTGGTGGACAGGACCAGATTGGCTGAAACAATCCATTAGTAGTTGGCCCAAGCTCTCTGAGGTGACTTGCCAGGTATAGAGGTACCTGAGTTAAAGGTTGTAACGGTTACCAGTCTAGTAGCAGAAGCGAATACCTGGTGGGCTGGCCTGCTCAACTAATTCTCATCATGGGTAAGGTTGCAACGAGTCATCGCATTTTTATCACGGTTTATTCATAACTCCAAAGTGAAGAAGCAAGATCGTTGTAAAGGCCCATTGTTGTCCAAGGAGCTCATTACAGCCCGAATGCTATATATCAAACAAGTTCAACAACAAGCGTTTGAGTCAGAACTTGAAGAAATAAAGAAGGGCCAGGCATGTTAACCCTGCGTTATGGCACAAAATATCCTCTTCTGTTGCCGAAAAATAGTCACATCACCTATATCATTGTTGATCACTACCATATAATCTCATTTTCATGCTGGACTTCGAACAACCCACTCACTCATTCAAGGCCAGTACCGGATTCTCTCAGCACGCACTGTTATAAAAACCCGGATCTTCAAGTGTATGAGATGTTTTCGATTTAAGGCACCTGCTCTCCAACCATTCATGGGGGACCTCCCAGCGATGCGTGTGCAACAATCAAGACCATTTGTCCGAGTTGGAGTGGATTATGGAGGACCATTCCAGATAAAATCATCTGAATTGAGGTATTCTAAGGTGCTCAAGGCCTATTTATGTTTGTTTGTGTGCTTGACCACTAAAGCAGTGCACCTTGAGGTGGTATCAAACCTAAGCACAAGGGCCTTTCTTGATGCCATTCTTCAGTTTATTTCCCGTCGTGGTATGTGTTCAGATATTTATAGCGATTGTGGCACAAACTTTGTAGGTGCCAATAGCCATTTTACAGAACTACAAAGGCATCTAGAGTCCCATGCTGAAACCAAAGTGGTAACAGATAAACTTTCAGTCCAAGGCATAACTTGGCATTTCAACCCACCTTCAGCTCCACATTTTGGTGGACTATGGGAGGCTGGTATCAAGTCGGCAAAAACTCACCTAAAACGAGTGGTGGGTGATCAGACTTACCTTTGAAAGGCTATCCACACTCTTCATTCAAATTGAAGCAGTGCTAAATTCCAGGCCGCTTAGTGCTCTCTCTGCGGATCCAAATGACCTTGATCCGTTGACACCAGGACATTTCATAGTTGGTCATTCTCTCACCAGACCACTCGAGGAGATCGTAACGGAGCTACCAACCAACAGGTTGAATCACTGGCAGTTGATACAGCAATACTATCAGCACTTTTGGCAAAGATGGTCAACGGAATATATCCATACTCTCCAAAAGCGACAAAAATGGGCTACAAACAAGGCCAGCTTACAAAAGGGACAGTTAGTCTTGATAAAGGAAGACAATCTTCCCCCACTCAGGTGGCTGATCGAAGAGTAGAAGAGGTGTACCCTGGAAGGGATGGGATAACGAGAGTCGGTAGTGTCTGCACCAAGCATGGGACCCTCAAACGACCGGTTGTCAAATTATGTCCACTTCCTAATCAATAGAAAGGATACATTTTTTTTGTAAATATTATTCTGTATATATCTTTGTTGTTGGTTTGTTGTTCTTAAAAACTCACTTTAGTTTTTGGTGGGCGGTATGTTTGTGCATTGTTTATTGTTAGATCAGTACCATTAGTCTCTACTTCATGTTTCTGTCCTCTATGCTATCTCTTTGGATAGTGCTTCCTTTATCTAGGTTCTCTATGCCTCGAAATTAGTTAGTTTTTATTTTGTCTTGTGATCTGATTGCCTTTGTTGTGGTTTAGACGGTTTTTTGGTCTTTTCTTATATTTTATTGACTCCTTCCACCTTCATTCACCTTTCCTCACTCTTGGAGGTAACAAGAACATACCTGGACCCCTCTAGGTCTATTGTTTTCCCGCCAAGTGTCGCTGGCACGGTTTTTCGTTCTGCCGATTTAGTGAGTCGTGTGCTGAGACTTGATCGACCCATAAGTGATGGTTATAGGTTCCGTGAACTTTCTCCTGGAAGCGGTCCAATCTCAATTATTCGTGTGCGTGTGTTAATCAAATTGACTACGCCAAGACAACACCAATCAGACAACATAAAGTGAAGGTGAGTTGCCTCTACCCATTCCCATTCCACCATACAGTCCATTTGTCCGTGTTCGTAACACTGGTCCTCCAGAGGTTTTTTAGTTTTCAGTTATTGTGATTTATGCTACATTCTCTATGCTATTATTTTCCCAAATATTCCCTAAAGCGGTTGTTTTTATAAGCCTTTAACACCAATTTTCAAATATTAATTTAATATGTAGTGTTCAAATGAAGGTCTTCTTAAACACACCACATATCATATTCCACAGGGTTACATCTTAGACATTGGCTATTACAACAATAACTTATTACAACATCTTAATGCCATAATATATAGCTTTAAAAAGTTATCACAATCTTTCATAACCAAAACACCTAAACCTAAATTTTTCTTATCCCATTGATCACTCACTCGTCCCAAAACGAGTCCTTGTTCAAAATAGCCTTAGGACAAGTGACTATTCAAATCTACCACTCAAGGTCAGATCACGTGACACCGTAAACCGTATGACGTCACAACTTCTAAAATGAGAGCAAGAGCCGGAACTTAATGTATTCCACAAAGCCCTCTCTACTGTTAAACATTTGTATGCTCCAAGATTGTGGTCCACTGAGTAGTCTACCTACCATTGTTCAATTACAAATCAACAACCAGAATTTCCCATTTGGTGGCCTCAAGGTCTAAGGCGCTTCTCTCACAGTAACTAGACTGTTGATGACGTGAAGATCGAGGTTCAAATCTCGGTCAGGTGTAGTGAGGGTGGTTTTTCCAAAATATTCTTCCACCCTCCCTATAAATAAATTCGGGTACACTTTCTATAAATATAATCTTCTTCATCCCTAAAACCTTTATGGTAATTATTATAAAAATATCTGGCCCAAACAGGTAGTATGGCGTGGTGATAAGAAAAAACCAAATATAATAAATTATGAAAATAGAACAAAATTACATAAATCAAATATGTCCACCTCCAAAATCCCCCGCCTTTCCCTCTAAGAACATTTGTATTGGAGTTTAATACCGACCAGTCGATCGCAGTGTGGGTTTTAACTCGCTCGACATTTCGGCTGCTGCGAGTCATCATTTTAAACATTTACTAAATTATTCCTGAGCATGTCAAATATCAACAAGTTCTTAGTGAATATGTTTGTGACATCAATAATATCATGACTAGACTCTCCATTTTACCTACCTTACAAGAACATTGACACTTGAGATGTTCTTCTATTTGGATAGGCTTGAGCTTCATCAACTTGGGTTGGTTTGTTGAGGTGACATCAATTATTATTACCTGTAAAATTCACAAAATTCACTATAAGATATTTTATCTCTCCCATTGAATAGCTTTTAAAATATAATTTTCACTTATATAGTTTTTAATTCAATATGACGTCAACTAAACATGTATTAAACAGGTATTTATTAGCAACCTCTACTTCTCAAATAGGTAAGTCTTGCGTGTTCAGAAATATAATTAATAACAATATATTTTCACCGATAAAACATGAATGGCCTTTAAGCAATTACTATACCATTAATAAATATTTTATTTATTGTTAATCAGAGAAAGTGTTTTATACATATCACACAGAATTGAGACTTAAATGAAAACATTTTAGGTCCCCCTCATTCCAAAAAGTGGCTTTTGACATGCTATAAGAACCTACACGGCTGGACTAATTATTTCAAGTTTTACAAATATAATAATAATAATATTAGCACCGCGTCTTACTAACCGTTCGGGTTATACGCTTTATGTACTATTTACACTAATGGATTAGGAATTGGGAAGGTTGAATTAGAGGAAGTGAACCCGCATTTGCGTGGAGGGAGAGTGGAAAACCATTTAGGAAAAACCACCCCCAGTTCACCCGACCGAGATTCGAAACTCGATCTCCCCGTCCTCAGCAGTCGGGCTCAACACGACTAGCGCGTTAGCCAACTACGCCACTGAGGCGGGTTTTTACAAAATGTATTTGGATATCCAATAACCAAATAACACTGTATGATTATAATTTGGTTTTGGAGCAAAATTTCGCTATGGTTTGTAAATACATTTGTTTTGTTTGAGTTTTCATTCAGTGTTTTGCATGTGGGCTACACATTTATTTGTGACAATGAAATAGCCCTACACTTGGAGTAGTAGCATTAGCATGGAGGGAGAGTGTGAAAAACACCGTCAGTGCACACAACAAGGATCCAACTCCCTCTCACTCCCGGTTGCTCAGTGTGAGGCTTAGAATGACAGAATCAATATAACTTTGTACAATAAGGAAAAACAAACATCTATTTTTACAACGATGATGGCATTGTACTATTATATTATTATTTTTAGAGTGAAAGTAACAAATAAAGTCTTCAGGACCTGAGGTATGAATATATGAAAGTGGATTTAGTAACTTTTATAACCGTTTAATCCCATTTCTTGCTACCAAAATACTAGCAATGACTAAAGGTAGATAATAACAACCTTACATAGTAGAATATAACTTAAGATTAAAATTTAATTAAACATTGACCCTACATTACGGTGTGCTTTCAATTTAAAATGTATTACCAAAGGTAACGGCGGATTACAATTTTAAACCCAGCTGATGTCTGCTAATACATTCAAACAAGAATTCTAGGGTCTACACTTTAAAATTTTAATTTCCTTTACTTCCCAGGTTAAACAAACCAAAGAATATTATGTACTTTTCCAGCATTTTATAGTAAAATATATAAATACCTACAAACTATAACGTCCATTGTTTTCTATTAAATTGTTGGCACCAAGATATAAAAAAAATAAGTTAATTGGTGATAAAATCAATAGATTACACGTGGAATGCTCTTTACTCCATGTTTCAAGATTATTGCAAAAAAATTTAAAAATATATATATGAAAACTTCAGTGACTTTTTATTATTTCTCTGACTTCTCCCTAGCTTTCCCATGTCGCAGCCAATTTCTTGACTTTTACATGTCTACCCTGAAGGATACCAGTTCTACCTCGACAGACTACGTTGTGTGTCTCATAGGCGTAGGGAGAATTTAATTTGGGGAAAGGAGGAGGTTATAAGTTTATGAAATGATATTAAGTCTTTTGATAAATAAGATTATTTAAAATAGTGGTGAAGAAGCATTATTTGTTTGAGAGAAGAATGGAGGTGGAAAAAGGTGGATAATCCTAAAGAGTATTTGGGGTAGTCCTCCTTCGGCAAATTTTTGAAAATTGGATGCCTCTAAAATTTATTTTATCTTTTTTTCCATAAATCTTAGATTTCCTTGGGGTAATTTAAAGTGGTCCTCCGTAAAAAAAAAAAATTGAAATTTGGATGCTCATAAAATATATCTCTAGGGATGAGAACCTGATCTTAAAAATAAAATTAGATGCTTCTCGAAGCTATTGGATGTGGTTTTCCTCCATCAAATTTTTGAAATTTGATGATTTTAGAATTCATATGATAAACTCTATTTGAAACGAGGATTTCATATTCCAATTAAAACATAACAATGTTAAAGTTTTAAATGTTAATGTTTAAGGTTTTTGTTTTATATATATATATATATATATATATATATATATATATAAACCACAACAAGAAAAGTTGTTAGCAAATGTGCAGCAATTTAATTATATTTGGATGGATAAAAATATGCCAAAAATAAAATGTAAAATTGTAGCTGAAAACCGCTACGTGTCTAAATTAAACTATAGGGTTTTATCAATCTGTTCTTATCTGTGTAAAAAGTGCCAATGAGATAGTATTACGCTTTTGGATTTATTTATTTGCTATTTTTGTTAAATCAAAGCAATCAATTTTTTGTGATATTTAACGTGCACTTTCTGAACCTACTGATTATATAAGTACATGACTAAGAAATCAATTTAAATTTACAACCGACACAACATTCAGCCACAGGCTGTCAATTCATCACTGTGAAAGGGTAAACCCACAGTTCACCAATTATCAGATTTTCAGCAATACCGGGAAATGAACATGGGACCCTTAGCTCAATAGATAGACAGGCTACTGACTTAGCTTAGGTCGGGTGGGAGGGGACACGAGATGAGGTCTATGTTTTTTGCATTTTTCATGGCAAAACATATTTTTGGTCACAATGAATTAAATATTCCTCCAGTACTAACATAGACTTTAACTTTCTTCACATGTTGATATAAATAGTTCCTGAACATTTGTCAAGAGGATGGTGGCGTTATCTAACAAACATTTTCAATGAAGGAAAGAAGTTATCATTAAATACCAGGACACTCTTGACAGTTATTAAAAAAAAATTTGAGATCCCCGTGAAGAAAATTACATTCTATGTTTGTACTGGAGCAATAATTGATTTATTTTGGTCCAAAAAAAGTTTTTCTATAAAAACTGCAAAAACACTGAATTTTTTCTCTCGTGTAGTCATCCATCCACCCCACAAATAGACCTATTGCTAGTGTGTCTATTTTTCTGAAACAGTTTTTCTTTTCGTGTGAGAATAATATAAACCGCAAAATTAGGGCATTTCAGCTTTCTAAAATAATCATAAATTGATGTCTTCACAATCATTTTAAAATTACCAAACTGATGGTAACACTTGTGTGTTTCTAAAAATGGGCTTTTAATTTACTTGAGAAATATTGAGCGGGCTTAAATTAGTCCAAGCTTCCTCAAGATAAAATCAAGTGGTCTTGAGTACTCCTCACCCCTGTACCCGAGCCTCTGTGAGGTATATTCCGTTCACGATAGGTTTTTACCTGGATGACAGTTCGAAAATCATATGTTTAGGTTTTGGGTTGCCAACACTTGAAAAAGATCACAGTTTTGTTATAAATGCAAATATCTTTAATTAACTGTTATATATTACATTTAAAATAACGTAAACTTAAGTTTTCTCATACTATTTCATTTTTTTTAAATAATTTCTTTTTATCCAACTCGAAATAATATTTTTATCATAATTAAACGTACTTATTTTTCGTTTTGGAACGTTACAGATTTTGTGTAATATAGTGCACATATCAATATCTTTTAATACAGTCATCGTATTTACTTGGAAAAGAGAAAATTGTTTTCATTTTTTTACATACAATAAATGATGTTATGATTATTTTATCGTATTTTGAAATATTGAACTGAATAAAATATTTTCATCAACTGCGTGTCTGCATCATTGTAAAAAACTTGTTTACCGTTATGTTCAATCATATGGTTTAGATTCGTTAGTCGCCATTTTAAAGATATGTTCGTTAGAAGTTTTTGTGGAAGTTGTGTTAATATTGTTTTAAGGGGAATAAAACTGTAATAAACTTTGTGCCTGACCTCAAATAAATATATAAATAATATTGGCCTAAATTACTGTGGTTAACTATCACATTAATATATTACCATCTGTTTTCATTAAAGTCATCCAAAGTGATAGATGTCAGCTGTTGACGTAGTCATATATTAGGGATTACTTCTAGTAACATTTAGAGCTGTCATCCAGATAAACTTAGCTCGTGAATGCCTTATAATGAATATTAGCCCTACTCACTTGTTTCTTAACTAACTTGGTGGCTGTTGGTAAGCACTCAGTTAGTTCGTCGCTGCAACACCCGACGCATCTCTTCACGCTCACACAACTGGGTAGATAGAAGAAGCCGTTTGGAGGGTCCGGCAATGTCACCAAGGTCGATCGAATCTTGCACTTGGTCTTAGGTATTGCGTTCTTGAACAACTTGTTCATCGCGCTTACATCTTTAGTGCTCAGGGCTAGAAATAACACAACATTTTAGAACTTTTGAGTTAATGGCGGCGGTGTATTAGGGGGCAAGGGAAAAAAAGGGATTTTAGGGACTTACCTCCCCTCTCACCCCCTCTCCTATGCCCCCCTACCACCACCCCTGATAAATGTTTGAAAAGTGGATTACCATAAAAGCTTTTTGAAGTGGTCTTATTAAGCAGATTTTTGAAAATCGAATACATCTTAGATCATTTGGTGTTTGTTTTAAGGCCATCTTTCAGTTTCATAATGGATAATATCAGAAGATTTGTAAATCTGGTGGAATTGGGGGAGGAGGAATGAACTTATTCTTGGATGGAGCCAAGTCTTAAAAGGGGGCAGTGCCCCCCGGCTTCCCAAGCTCCACCGCCATTGTTTGGACTTACACTCGTTTCATTTGGATGAAACTATGAGAGTGAATATTTATTCTATACACAGTTTTATTAAATTATCAAAAAAATATACCATTAATATTTTAAAGATTTCTGGACAGTAGTTAATACAATGGGTGTGTAACTCTCATAAAAAGTGTATATTTATGATCAGTCTGAAAATAAGTTTACCCTAGATTATTATTATTATTATTACTATTATTATTATTATTATTATTATTATTATTATTATTATTATTATTATTATTATTATTATTAATGCCTCGTCTTACTACCCGTTCGTATTATACGCACTTACGCTAATGTGTAATGGTAGGGTGATTGTGAGATGAAATGAAGGACCTACAGTTTAACGTGGAATCCGAACCACGGTAGAGGCCTGGCACTACACTTTACCTTAGAGATTTAATATGTATTATTGTTATTGTTTCTAGGGGGATAAACAATTTGTTCGTTGTATTTCCCCGCTAAGAAAGTTGAGAGGACAAACTGTCTAACTATATCTTACTACCTGTACAAATAACAAGGCCTTTACGGTGCTCATTATATACCAGGTGCACCTGGAGTTATTTAAACCAGGCCCGGACTGTCACATCGACCCTAGGGCCGGTGCTCCCTCAAATTTCTCCAGTTTGTGCCCTCATCCTAGAATCCCCGATGGAAATAAGAAATTTAAATTTAAAATAGGATTCGAATAATCAAGACAAGGTGAAACTGTGAAGGCGAAATTAAATTTGAGTGAGTACAGATTTAGGAGGTGTGGGTTGTTCATCAGCAGGGGAAGATCGTCCCGGCCACAGTGGAAGATAAGGCACACACACCTCTTCCATGATCCGCGTGGCCGCTCTCGGAGCAGTGGAAATCAGATGTTTGATTGTTTTCGCGCCTTGAGTGATATCATTTGGTGTTGATTTTATACGTTTGTGATTTTGTCGTTACTGAGGTAAGCATCAAGAAAATTTAAGTTATCAGGAAACAAAAAAAACAATTGTTTAATTACGAGGTTTTGTTAGTAAGTAGAGCCTTTCGTAGGCCTTCAAGATCGTACCCTCATAAACTTATTGAGATCGTAACACAATCCCCGCCCTGGAATAAGTTTTGA
>JBCFYV010004585.1:0-20910 GCA_039000515.1 Timema cristinae
AATTTGATGGTCTCTAGTTCGAATCCAATCTAGAAACGCAGATTATATCAGCACACGACTTACAAACTAACTTAGCTATAGAACAGTAAATTCACCCCCCGTGAAAAGCAGCCCCCGCAGTATAGAGAGTTGAGCCCAGTACCCACATCTATTTTTTGAGGAGGGTGTTAATGGTTCGAGGATGATTTTCCACTGTCCCTCCAATAAGTTGGATGTTTGTGAGAGAGCCGACTTAGGCGGTGGAGCCTCCCTCCAAGTACCAACATGATGAATGTGTGTGTGAGAGAGCTGTCATAGACTTGGACCAAAACATGTCCACTTTCATGGGATGTAAAAGCGAAACTGGCCAATTATCGGGAGTTTTCCGAGCTGTCTTGCAGGTGTTTATTTTGAGAAACACAATGACTTCTCAAGGTGAATGGAGGTTATTGCTCGGTACGTCACCTACTGAAGGTAATGACCGGGGGAGGGAGAAAACCAGGATGAACAACCCGGCTCTGGGGGGGGGGGGGGGTGAGAGTTGGGGAGGGTAAAGTGAAAGGCTGAGTTGGTCATCAGAAGGCAGCGAGCCCCTGCTGGAGAAGCTTGCGTCATTTTCTATCGGTCATCCGGGGAAGAAAGTCGTGGAGCGCGAGGCCCGGGTGGCTCTATTTATCAGCAAATAAACTAAATCACCCTAATCGATGAATAAAACCACCTCTATTCTACCAATAATAACTACAACGCCTCTATCCTGTGAATTAATTAACAATAATTAATCAGCAAGAACCAACATGTCCGGGGTTTGTAAAGAAGGGGGAAAACCAACAGCCAATCATAGGAAAGTAGGGCAGCGGAAGGAGGGGTGGGGGAAGGAGGGGATCAGCTAATCACAGAGCAGGAGGAGGGGTCACGTGACCTGGCTTGGCCAATAAAAACAGTGGGCTACGTAGTCGTGCTAGTCTACTAACGGCTTCGGCAACAAATCTAGTGGTCTCCGAGTTGGACAAGGAAATGGAAAAAATCCTCGCTTCAAAACTTGACGACAAGTCTAAATGGACTTTATACCAACAAGTGCTACAGCGCTATCTACACTTTAGTCAACACCCTCCGCCATCTGAAACCGTCACCACCACCACCACCACCACCCCTGAAGTGTCTGTACTTCCCATCCCAACTGTACTTAATACTGTACCAGCACAGGCACGTAAAAATGCTGAACTTTTACTAGAACATATTAAGTCCCGAGGCGGCATCTCTTGGGACTCAAACGGAGAAGTGAGTATTCAAGATACGCCTCTTCGTGGATTCAATATTGTGGATTTAGTCAACGATCTGGTCAGAGCAAGAAGACACAGCGAACCATCAGGGTGGCGAGAGTTTCTCACGGCGCTGCAAAATATAAATGTTCCGAAAGGATTTATTGTTAACCCGAAACGTTTGGCGCCCATTAGAGATCCGACGCCCGTACCACAACCAATTACACCATCGCAACACCCAAAGAAAAAGAAACTGAAGAGGGTGGACGAAAACCTGTGGCTGCCGTTCAGAGCTTAATGGAACGTCTAGCCGATATCTACTACGACCCTTCTCATCCTGCAGGGTTTGCAGGGGCGGCGTCACTCATAAAGGTGTCCATGAAAGATCCCGAAAAAGTACGAGAATGGCTTCGTGCACAGGACGCTTATACCCCACACAAAACTGTGCTAAAAAATTTCCACGCAACAAGTACGTGGTGTCAAACATTGACGATCTTTGGCAAGCCGATCTCAACGATATGAGAAGTCTCAGAAAATACAACGACGGTGCAGTGTACTTGCTCACCGTCATCGACGTGTTTAGTAAGATGGCCTGGGCGAGGACGCTTCCATCCAAGACGGGGAGCGTCGTGAGAGACGCCTTTCGGGACATTTTCAAGCAAAGCAGCCGTAAACCTCTAAGTATACAGACGGACAAGGGAACAGAGTTCACGGCACGTCTAGTCCGGAAAATTCTCAAGCAAGAAGGCGTACATTACTATACCACTCATAATCCAGACGTGAAGGCAAGCATCGTGGAACGGTTCAATAGAACTCTGAAAGGACGCATGTGGCGCTACTTTACCAAAAATAACACGTATCGGTATGTGGACGTCCTCCAAGCTCTGTTCGACGCTTTCAACGGTTCCAAGCATTCCAGTATTAAGATGGCCCCCGCCGACGTTTCAGAAACTAACGTGCTTCAAGTCAGAGATAATCTGTACGGCAAAAGTCGTCCAAACTCGAAGCCTAAAATAAAAGTTGGTGACACGGTGCGTATTAGCGAATCCAAAATACTGTTTGAAAAGGGCTACGAAAGCAATTGGAGTAAAGAGATTTTTAAAGTCAGCAGTGTCGTGTTGAGACAACGTGTCGTCTACAGACTCACCGATCTTGACGGCGAAGAAGTGGAGGGGACGTTTTACGAACCTGAATTGCAACGCGTACGTCTCCCTGAAACTTTTAAAGTTGATAAAATACTACGTGTCAAGGGTAAAGGCGCCAGAAAGAAAGTGTACGTGCAGTGGAAAGGTTACCCCGCCAAGTTTAATTCCTAGATTCCCGCCAGTTACGTCAGCGCGCTACCATGAACGACCAATTTTACATCACTTTGCCGAGCGACAGCTCTATGGGATATTTCCCGAAAAATACCCTCACGAATTTCACCATGCAACTTCCTTACCGTCTTACACTCGAAGAGTGGTGGGAAGTCGTTCTGGCTGAATTTCAATATCCCTGTTCTTTCACCACCGTACCCGAGGGTCAAAATATTGTATCGTTCAACTGGATGGACGCTAACGGCGTGGAATAAATATTCAAGGATCATATCCGTGCTGGAAACTACAGCACTATCCATGAATTGATCAAAGCTCTAAACAAAGTAGAGGCTTTTAAAGGGGATTCCGGAGTTGAATTCAAGTACACAAACCCCAACAAAAAAATTGAAGTTATCTCTTCTTCACCAAATATACAGCTGTTGACTCTATAAAGCCAACAAAGTCTACAGCTCGGTTTCGATCCTTTGACTAATCTGATAAAAGTACCAAAGTCTCCGTACGCCACCAACTTTCTACTAGGCCTGCCCTCGCAAATGTATATCTACACGGATATCATCGAGCCTCAGCCCGTGGGTGACATTGTGGCACCGCTGTTACGTATTGTCGGTAACAACAACGTAAACTATCTCTACGGCATACATAGGACCGTTAGCTACCACCCGTTGAATTACATGCCGGTGTTTAGAAGGGAAATTGAAATCTTGGAAATCTATATAAGAACCGACACGGGTGAACCTGTACCATTCGAGTTTGGAAAAGTGTGCATGAAACTTCATTTTCGACGCTGCTCAACATGAACTGTCCCTACCAAAGATACTACGTCAAACAGGCTCGAACAGGAATATCTTCGATCTACCACGGTGTTCCCTATCAAAGAGGGCACGGGATAGGAAGTTTTTTCAGTGGTCTTTTCAAAAGCGTCGTACCGTTGCTGAGAAGCGGCGCTAAAGCCATCGGAAAACAGGCGCTTCATACGGTTATCGACGTGCTCTCCGACGTTGCCATCCATAGGCGTCCTTTCAAAGAGGCCCTACGGCAACGTGTCGGTGAGGCTGGAACAAACCTGAGATGCAAAGATGAACAGAAGATAAATACGCTGATGACCGGCTCAGGCTATAAAGGGCGTCGTAAGAAGAAACGACGTCATTCTAAGGTCGTCACCCGACGTAAAAAGTCAAGAAAGAAGCTAAAGATAATTTCAGTTAAAAGGTCGTTTATAAACCCCCAGTCCTGTGAGTGTGCCAGTAGTGAAATCGATCTCTTTTCCGTGCCACCCACTCGAACGAGTCTTGAATGCGGGCAATGGCTCCAGTACAAACCTGTCTCTTCCCTCACCGATGATTCACCCATCGAATTTAACGTTACCGGACAAGGCGAGTTCTATATCGATCTTTCCCAGACTATGCTCTATCTCAGAGCGGCCATCATGAAACCCAATGGTGGTGCTTTCACTGAGGTGGATCAGATCGCTCCCGTCAACAATTGGCTGCATTCTCTATTCACACAGGTGGACGTGTTTTTAAACCAAAAACTAGTCTCAACGCCCAGCAACACGTATGCCTATAGAGCGTACATTGAGACGTTGCTCAATTACAACATCGAAGCCTAAAGAACGCATTTGACTTGCGGTCTGTGGTTCGCAGACACCCCCGGAATATTGAGGAGATTACGCAGGCAACAAGGGATTTGAGGCCCGTCGCAGTCTCACCACAAAAAGTAAGACAGTGGATCTTTTGGGGTATCTACACGGTGACGTGTTTAACCAAGAGAAATACCTTTTGGACGGCGCCGAACTCAGAGTCCGGTTGGTCCGTTCCAGAGACGGGTTTAGTCTTATGGCGGTCCCTGAACTCCCTCACTTTAAGGTTCACATCGTTGAAGCCAGCCTTATAGTGAGGCGTGTCAAAGTAGCACCTTCTATACTGTTGGCACACGCCAAAGAATTAAACGCCAGTCCCGCAAAGTATCCCATCACCCGTGTGGAAGTAAAAACACTCACTATTCCTACGGGCGTGCAAGGGAAATCGCTGGACAACGTATTCTCTGGCCAGTTACCCAAACGGTGCATCGTGGGATTTGTGTCAAACGCAGCGTTCAACGGAGACGCCACCAAGATCCCGTTCAACTTTCAAACCTACGGCATGAACCATTTTTCGCTGTACGTGGACGGGGAACAATTACCGTCGAAACCGTTACAGCCCGATTTTTCAAACGGACACTATGTCATGACCTACCACACCCTGTTTTCTAGAACGGGTATCCATTTCATGAACGAGGGTAGCGACATCACTCGAGAAGCCTTCCCCAAGGGATATCTTCTCAAGGCTTTCGGTCTCACACCTAATCTGTCCACCCACATGACATCGCTTTGGAATTTGACGAGACATGGTTCTCTGAGCATCGAAGTGAACTTCAACCGAGCTCTCACCGAAACCGTCAACTGTATCGTGTACGGGGAGTTTGCCAACATCATCACAATTGACAAGGACAGAAACGTTGTGACCGATTATGGAAGTTAATATAAACGGCTTCCCGCCCCTTACCCCTTTCATTTAAGCTATGGACGTCATTGTGGATTTCCAGAGCTTCATCGACGACAACAACGAGTGTATCGTCAAGGAACTGAGTGTTTTCTCTGTATGCAGCACATTACTTCAACATTGGGTGTTAAAACCTCCATACGCTATTGAAGAACTTTCCACCGATGCCAGAAAGAAAGCCGACTATATAGTTAACAATCTGCACGGTATCACCTGGGATTACGGTGAAGTGGATTACAGCCTACTCGAATTCCTCATCTACCGTTCCACAGCGCGTGCAGAAATCGTCTACGTCAAGGGGTCGGAAAAGAAAAACTTTCTAGTGAAATACACGTCTACACCCATCGTAGATCTGTACGACAGAGGTTGTTCGTCACTGAAAACACTTAAATTGGGTCGCACCATGTGCATGGCACATAGTTCTGTATGGAATTTCTGCTCTGCCTCTATCGTCTGGGGACTTCGAGACTGGATGATTGAAGATGGACACGCACACCATAAGACGTGCGCTGAAAACAAGTCCGTGGTTCCGTTCTGTATGGTCGGGTGTTTTCCCTGCTGATCAACTACCCGCAAAATAGCTTGACCTGCCACTGTAGACATCAACACCGATCCACACACCAAACCTGGGACGCATTGGGTCCCCATCTTTATCGACAAGAACGGCGTGGGAGAATACTTTGACAGTTATGGTTTTCCACCGCGTATAAATTCACATCTGGCAATTATACGCAAAAATAATATTCGCACGTCCCATATCAAGCTACAACTTCAAAGCATCGCATCAAACGTTTGCGACCATTACTCTCTCATGTACTTTCTCTATCGCGCCCAGAACATTCCGCTGAAAACTTTCCAAAACCTATTCTCACCCACCAATCATACAGCCAATGACGCTAAGGTGGTGAGATATTACAATAGATTTTCAAGACTGTAGGGGCATGTCGCCCTTCAAGAGGCCGTGTCAAGGTGCCGTGCGCCTATAAAAGGGGCGTCCCAGTGGTGTGCCGGCCATAACCACCGAACATCATTAAAGGTCAAGACGTCTGCGGTAGCAAAGCAAAGCCTGCGAAACCACTCGCCGTCACCAGTATTTTCAACACATTGTTCCCGCTGGATGGAGTCGACGCCAATAGAGTCATCGTCGGCATGAGTGTCAAGAACTATTTTACGCCATATGTCCAGCTAGAAAAATGTGGAGGGAACTGCGCCGTGTTTAACCGTACAGAATGGCAAGAACTGAGCACCTACAAGTCGGTCATATCAAAGTTTTTCACCAACACGCAACCTCCTCAGAAGATTAGTCTGACTAATCATGAAATCTCTCTGAGACGCATGTGCGGTGACCGTATGGTCGTCATCAACGAGAAACAAGACTCAAGAATCAAACGGGTCGCCTATCTAGCACCTAGCTGGGCGCGTCTTTGTGAGGTGTGGAACCTCATCGACGTCGCCGTCGACCGACGTGACATTTGGTCGACACCCGTCGTGCGCTATTGCAACAATTTGATCGACACACTCGTCGTGGATGTATGCGACACGCTAACAGAATCGACGGATGTCATCGACCTAGAACAACCTACGGTGGAAACGCACATCAAAAACCTGGATCATAACAGTGCTACCTACTATACACGTCAAGTCATCGGTTTGGACTATTACATGTTGGATTGTGAACTAAAAACAATTTTTCTAACGCATCTAAGAGACACTGTAAAAAAAGTATGAACGAATATATGCGTCATTCCTGTAAAAATGAATAATTGTGATGTTTAATAAATAAATATATATTTGTAACATCTGTGTTTTATTTACGAGTCCCAACTTGTCTTGTCTGCCCGACAATCCGATGCCCAGGTCAATATCTATTCTTGTCTCAACTTGTCTTGTCTGCCCGCCAACCTGGCGCCAGGGGAAAACCCTCTGCTAGGGTCAATGACCTCAATATCTATTCTTGTCTCAACTTGTCTTGTCTGCCCGACAACCTGGCACCAGGGAAATCCAGCTGCCCGAGTCAATATCTATTCTTGTCTCAACTTGTCTTGTCTGCCCCCAACCTGGCGCCAGGGAAAACCCGCTGCCAGGGTCAATGACCTCAATATCTATTCTTGTCTCAACTTGTTTTGTCTGCCCGCCATCCTGGTGCCAGGGTTGCGACATAAAATGCAATGATTACGTCATTGGGAAAACCCAAGGTTATTGAGGTCACTTGTCGCCCCGGCAGTCTGGCGTCAGAGGGGCGAAGGAGGAAGAGGGGGTCTCGGGAACCAATTACCACACTCTACCACAAAGCACCATAGCGCAAGGTTCATGCTGCTTGTTCCGGGTCAGGGCCTTGTGACAGAGGAGCCGTAGATAAAACTCCGGCACCTCTATCCTACCAATTAATTAGTCAACAACCAACATGTCCGGCGTATGCCAGCAATAAATAAAAAACTACAACACCTCTATCCTTCCAATGAACAATAATTTATTAACGATAATTAATAATTAATCAGCAAGAACCAACATGTCCAGGGTTTGTTGGCTCTAGGGGGAGGGGCAGGAGGAGGGGTAATTATGTTAGGGGTTGGAGGCGGGGTGGGGTAGGGGGGGCGGGAGGGACGGGAGCAGGGGGCCGAATAACGGTAAAAAGCACAGGTGTGACGTAGTGGGCCAGGTGGGCGTGCTAGCTACTCAAGACCAAGCGACCTTAGTGCTCTTCCTTGGACTCCAGTCAACTGTGATTTATCTTACGAGATGTTTCTATCACGTGTGAGAAAGCCCTCCTCACCTTCCTCTCCTTAGACGTCAGATTCATTTCATATATAATACTGCACTTCTCGTACTATTGTTGTATTCCATTGTATCAAATAATTACACGAGCGTCCAGGAGGCGTCCAGCTCAACTCAACTTACTAGCAGCGGTTAAGATGGTTGTTCCATCAGTATCACCACCTCACCGCAGATAAACATGTATTATCTGTTAAAGTTATATTTTGAGCCTGTTTTGGGTTTGTAGTTTTTATGGTCTTCTTCATAATTATGAGAAGCTTCACTGTTTGTCAATAATTGTATTAGTGTACTCTTAGCCAGAGTCTGTTTACTTTAAAAAGATCGTAGTCATTGTGACTATACTTATTTATTGATGAACTACGTCCATATGACTAGTCTTAAATGATTGGGACAGTCTCACGCCCTGTTCTATGCGACCATGTCTTTAACGGCTTAATTATCTGTTTGGCAAAAGGGGAGATTAGATTAATCCATGGCGATACTGCATGACCTAGTTTGGTCTTAAGCTGTTATCTGTCTTTAGTTTGGGCATTGTTGTTCTACCTTTGTGCAGTGCTTAACTCATGGATATGCTTCTATCTCAGAGGGGTGGCCCGCGTGGTGTTTTGTTTATATTCGTCCCTCCCTTCAGGTACCGCTTGGCATTTTAATTTTTTGAAGTTTTCCATTGTTGCAGTCTGTCACCAGACTATTGTAGAGTGTTAACAATACTATTTGGTGATCAGCCAGTACTAATTATGAATAGGCCTGGTATAGTTTCCTGAATGCCTTGATTCCTGATATCTCTCTTTGTACCATTTGTTTACTAATAGTTCCAGCCTTTGTAACATTTCTCTTGTTTCACGCTACTCTTTTATGGAGCTAACCGATGCTAGCCAATTCAGTTAGTCATATTTGAGGCTAACTGCCGTATGGATGGAGATGTGTTGTGTATTGGTGCTTAACCATATCTTAACGTAATTCCTTTGATTATAATTGCTGTAGATATCTGTGTTGATTTAAGTTGCCTTATACCTAACACGGCAATTTGGTAATTATGTTTCTAGTTACATTGTTTACACCGAATGTTTAAATGGTTTGGAAAGTGTTGAATACCTTTTTGTCTGTGAATAAGTAACTATTCTCTTTTGTTTTGCTACCAATAAACTTATCTGTTTACTTATACTTTTCTCTTTTGACTAACTATTTGCTTTTGCCTACCCTTGCTTAAATTACTTGCAATTATCACCATCTCAATTTAGAGTAGCAAAGGTTATGTTTACAAAAAAAAAAAAAACCAAGAACTTAAATTTATCCATTACTCAGGCTTCTTGAGACTCACATACGTAATTATAATCTCAGGTTGAGCGTTGAAATTTATTTGTCCTTTTCGGGTATCATTGACCCTTGGTGATGACTTTTAGTCATATTATTTAATTTTAATTTTGGCCTCACGTACATTTCTGAACTCGAACTTTCCGCTTGGCGTCAGAGAGAGAGATCTTCCTTTTTTTTAAATACTACCCAGCAAACCCAAGGTGGATCTTTCAAAATTCGAGCAAAATTCCAATATTGAGGTTACAGTAGATCATTAGACTCGATAAATAATTAGTTCCGTTTATGTAAGTAAAAATTTGGAAGTTATAATTCGAAACAAGAAGTTCACCAATGATAATTAAAAATGGTTGCAGCAAGCTTCCTTTAATCCTAAACTAGTAAGAAACTAGTTAAAATAGTTTTTTTTTAAATTTCCTTTCACTCAGAGATATTCGGGGTTCTCGTTGGCCTTGCTAGATGGCAAAACCATTGAATTGCATGTAACATGAAAATAGAGCAAAAACTATTTTTAAATTCTTCCTCAGTAAACAATAAAAATATCTTCTTTACGTAGATAATAATAATAATTATTTTTTTAATGAATATATTTCTTCGAGTGTCAAAATCATTGTCAAGATAATTATTTCAAAGATATTAGAATATCCTTTATACAATAAGGCCGTCGTTATAAAAGCAGGGTAGCCAACTGCTACATCTGTCTACCAGAGCTCTTGGCAACACAAATTATTATAAAAACTTGAAATAAATATAATAGACAAACAAAATAAATAAACTGATATTAAATGAATTAAAATTGTTACAATATATTAAAGATTTTATTCATATTTGTACAATATTACATATGAGACTGAATATATATACCTTAATGTACATGTTTCTTTGCCCAAGTGTGGTATACTATATTTAAATATTTTCCAACAATAATACTTATACTCACCAGACAAATATTTTTAAACAGAACATTGAAAAGTCACATTAAATCGGTCCTCTCAGTTCTCACAATCAAACAGATTCTAAATTTTAGCGTCACGCTTTGGTCCCTTGCAAGGGGTGTGTTTATGTCCACCCACTATAATGAAATAACTGCAACGCACAGAATAAAAGCAGTTTGCATCAACAGTTGGAAACATTCTTCCACTTACCTTTAAAGTTAGAGGCTAGAATTATATTGAATTTAGTTCAAAGTATTGGTGTCCTTGACTGATCATTATTCATATATTTTTATTTTCCAAACAGCTGATCACCATATTTTTGCAAGAAAAATCTAACCAACTTAATCTAACAAATCTCTTATGTTTGTCTCTGTTTGAAATGTAAAAATAATATAATGGCTAATATTTTACAATACACACAAAATATTTTTGTCAAAATTTTATAATACAATTTTTTCATTGAATCTGAATGGGTGGGTACATTGGTGGAAAGCACATGAGTAAACCATTAAAAACCAATTAATTCCAGAGATGTTTTATTTCAGGTCCAAAAAGAACTAAGAAAATCTAGACTATTACTGATGTTTGGGTTAATATTGTTTCGTCAGGCTCTCCTTGGGACGGGGAAGATTAGACTTTTTCTAGAACGTTCTGGATCTGTAGTTTTATCTGGTTATTTTTGGGACGGGTCAAATCAATGCAAACCAGACGTTGTCTGGAAGGCTCCAGGTCTGTGGTTTGGTCGGGTTCTCTTTGGGATGGCAAAAACCATTATGAACCAGACTTTGTCTGGAACGCTCCGGGTTTGTGGTTTGTGCTGGAGTAACATTTTCATAATATACTTTTGGGGCCATCCATAAACTCCATAAAACTTTTTCTTACCTGGTTTGGCACCCCACCCCAATACTCTAGTCCCCAGTCTGTGGTACGTAACTTTTCACATTAAGAGTAAATGCCATTATTTCATAGATAAGGTTTTGTGACTCTAAAAAAGGAACTAAGATTTAATAAAAGTTAGAATAGGAATGTATCTATAAGTATGTTTATTAAGGGTGGAAACACACCTCCCCGCCCTAAAACGCTACGTGATTAATAGATGACCCGAATTTAAGGAATATATTCCAGTCAAGTTCTAGTTTGAAATAAAACATTGTAACTCTGGTCTATGTATTTTGTTCATATTAAAGGAAAAAGTAAACCAATTTAAGAGTTTTATGTAACCGCGTGGCCTAAATTGGAAGGCGTGTTTGTATAGCCTTGTGTATTATGGATTGTGAATGACAAAACGAGTGTTGCAGATTGTTGTGATTAGGCTGTAAACAAATAAAGGAACTGACCACATAAACATTTTCAGCATTTATTAGTCAGGAACTGGCCAGAGGGCTGGATATAAAGTAGTGTATCCAACCATCGTGGCTCCCTAATCAACATCGCAGTCTAGGGGTCACTCTGCCTGATTAGGGACTACTCGGGATAGGACGTTAGTTCATCAGTATTTGTGGTAGAGGGCTACCACTCGAGCCCAAGGTACTGAGGTTCTAAAACTATGTGGGTACCACCTAGAAGTCAGACAGGGCCATGGGTTATTCCTAGCAACACCTCGTTTTGTCACAGGCTTCAGAATATTCTTCAGGTTCTTTCATACTTATATCATTATCAACCTCACATTTTTATTAGGGATAGCAGCACTAATAAAAACATTAAAAATCAAGTCTTAGTCAATCACGAAACCGCACAGGTATACACAATAACCTCCTATCCTCGACCATAGCTAATCCTAACAGAGAATAGGCCCACGACTTAGGTAGCAGAGAGGAGGGGTGACATTTGTTGACAGAAGTGACCTTTTAGGCGTCTGACATTGGTGTCCGAAGTGACATCTTAGGTATTTAATTGTTATATCAAAAATAGTACTACAGTTACGATAATCAATTCGGGAGTGAAATACTTTGGAATGCAACCACGTCACGCAACGATTGCTACATGTCGGAGAAATGAGGATGCTGTACCAGAATTCAGTGGGGAGGAGGTCCAAGCCATCAGATGTGCATCATTAGTTGCAGTGATGAGATGTGAAAAACGAAGGTAGGAATTCTTAAACACAATAACCATGACTTTAGTTGAAGCTATGGGGGTGGAGGTTGACCTACAAACTATTATTAACCAACTAGCAGGGGAGCTGGATAGAGTTAAGGTAGAGAATGTTAGCCTATAAGCAAATCATAAGAAAAAGTGTGAGAATGAACTGATACCAGCGGTTAGTAATTTCACATTGTTGCCGCCTATTCCAGTGTTAGATGGAAAGGCAAAATACAACATCTCGGTATTATTCGAGAAAATAGATCAATCATTAACAATATCTAGTTGGACAAATGTATAGCTAAGGGCTAAACTACGGTTAGAAGGAGAGGCGTTGGAGTTTGCAATTTCCGATCCAACCTGTGTGGAAACGGTCAATTTTAAGGGATGGAAGAGAACCTTGGTGGATAGGCTCAGGAAGAAGTAAACACGCCGATTTTTTAGGGAACGGCTGACTAAAATTAGGCACTTTAGTGGAGAAGGTGTGGAATGCTTTGCAGACAGGATTAAGAAAATTCATGTTAATACCTATGAATTAGGGGATGATCCAGTCCGGACTAAATTTATTCAATTTGAGACTGACCAGAGAGCTCTAAATTAGTTTTTAAATGGACTTGTAGGATAAATAGGTAAATTTATTAGGTTGGTGAAACCTAAGACTTAAGAGAGGCAGTAGAATGGGCAATATAAGTTGTGGAAGCTGATCATATATCTCAAGAGAGGGAGGAAAGCAGTTGTAGAAGAATTTCCTTAATAGATATATGGAAGCGTTGTTTTAAGTGTAAAAAGCGAGGTAATTTATTGTAGGATTGTAAATATGGCAAGGGGAGACAGCAATAATTAATAATGGAGAGAAAGCAGTATTTTAGATACAGTAAAATAGGGCATCTATCGAAACAGTGTTTTGAATTCTCAACATTAATATCCATGCCATATCTTCATTCTCCAACAACCAGCCCATCATTTTCTACAACTCTTCTTTATTCCTGGCCAGAAATGCTAGATCATTAGCATATTTTATTGTGTTGATGACGCGTCCTCTTATCTGGAAATTCCCACTTCCCTCTAGAACTTCCCTGGCAAGCCACCCTCCATAAAATTTGAACAGAATAGGTGATAAACAGCATTCCTGTCTCACTTCTCTTCCTACCTCAATGCTGTTGGTATTTCCATCATTCAGCCTCATCTTCACTCGCTGTCCCAGGCACAGGTTTGAAATCAGCCTCGAGCTAATACTAACCTTCTTGAGTATTTCCATCAGTCTTTTCCCCTTCATTTGCACAATACAGAAGGGTAATGTTAAGTAAATCCAATTTTCAAAGGAAAACATTTTAGAAAAAATAAAAATTTCTTATTTGGTCAACATTGGAATATCTTAATATATTATGTGTGTTATTTCATTAGTATTGATAGTACATAATACAAGTTAAATTTACTTATCACGCGACTTAATGTATGAACACACAAAAGTATAGTTATGTTAGTTTTTACATGCCAGATAAGGAGATTCCTAAGAAAATTGAACCGTATAAGAGTGTTTTACATCTCATGTAACGAGTTACGTGTAACAAGTTCATACAGATGGGGTAACACTTACCATCTGCCCTGTTGGTCTCTAACTCTTGCACACGTGTGCACTGACCTCCTCTATCTAATACAGCACTCCATAAACTGCACCGAGTTATGTTTCTACTCTCCGCTTGATAAGAAAGCCACACCCAGAAAGAAAACAACTGAAAGCAACTCGCCGCACGAATTTGGCACTTCCTCCTCCGGGGCGGTTCTCAAATCTTCTCCTAGTTCCTTGGGCATCCGGTAGATTCCCCGCACCGTCCCTCCCGCTCCGCTTTCTCCTCTTTCCCCCCTTATTTCCACCCCTACTCTCTGGGGACATGTCAGTTCGTTGTGCTCACTCTACATTGGAATGTTTTGCTAATATCGCCACTCATTGTGGCATAGACTTACAGAAGGTGAGAGCGGCAACTAAACTAGGGGTTATCTAAATGTATCAAATTTATCTTTTAGATAAATATAAAGGGTTATTGTCAAAATTGTTGATTCGGGCTCACAAATCTAAAGTTACTATTATGGGGATATTTTGTCGTGTATCAACGTGGTTAGGCGGAGCATTAGAGAAAGGCTTGTACGATTGGCCGTGATAAGCAATCTTGTCATAGGGCCGTAAGATTCCCATGAAAAATGGACTAGAAAAAAAAAGGTTAACCTTTAATCTTAGTGTTATGACGCAGGCTTCTCTAAAACCGAGTTGAAAAAAGAACGTTCTTTCCCTACTCGCACCCTCCTTGGGGGGTGACAAGTGAAGAATGTTTTTCTGCGAATTAGCCGGTTAGCTCTGCTCCCCTAGCCGTGAGAGAGCTTTAACTCAGGAAGTTAAAATCTATTTCGCTTTTGAACGTCTCAGGAAGTTAACATCTGTTTCGCTTTGAACTTGACAGAGATTCATTTTGAAAGTAAGTGGTCTGTGAGAATTTTACAAGAGGGGACTTAAGTAAATGACTCTCTTACGCGGCGGGTTTTCTGGGAACTTCGAAACTTCTCACGCTCTGAAGAGGGAGGAGCTAAGCGACTCCAAACCCCTTTTCGCCCCGCCTCCTGAAGAGGGGAGTAGTAGTTTGCATCCCTTACTTCTATATATTGAGTTACCCCTTTAAGTAGAATTCATTATCTTTTAATCTTTATATTCTAAACAACATCATCAAGAATGTCTAGTGAATACTCAGTAGCGCTTTTGTCTGCAATCGGCTCGAGTAAGATAGTGTCAAGGAAGCTGACAGATTTAGAGATAGGTCATGGTTATTATATCACTAATATAAAAGGGGTGACAACTAGATACGGGCGTAGAGTTCTAACCTTGTTGGAGAACAAATATAACGTGTGGTTAACGGCGCGTTTTTCTCTACTCACCGACGACCAGCTGAAGGAGCTCTCCAAAGCCGACTTACTGCTAGTGTAACAGGGCATCTCCAAAAACAGCAAGACGGCGCTCATAAGCTTCGAAGGTACGTTTATTACAACCATTTCAAGGATTAATCAAATCAATCGAAATATGTTTTTTTTCAGCTCAAATCTCAGTTAGGATGTACAGAGTATGGGTTTTTTCAACTCTCCCTCTACGTAAATGCGGGTTCACCCCCTTTAATTCATAATTAGTACGTTGAATAATTTTCTAATCTCAGTTAGGATGTACAGAGTATGGGTTTTTTTCAACTCTCCCTCTATGCAAATGTGGGTTCACCCCCCTTTAATTCATAATTATTACGTTGAATAATTTTCTAATCTCAGTTAGGATGTACAGAGTATGGGTTTTTCAACTCTCCCTATGGGTTTTTTCAACTCTCCCTCTATGCAAATGTGGGTTCACCCCCATTTAATTCATAATTAGTACGTTGAATAATTTTCTAATCTCAGTTAGGATGTACAGAGTATGGGTTTTTTCAACTCTCCCTCTATGCAAATGTGGGTTCACCCCTTTTAATTCATAATTAGTACGTTGAATAATTTTCTAATCTCAGTTAGGATGTACAGAGTATGGGTTTTTTTCAACTCTCCCTCTATGCAAATGTGGGTTCACCCCCTTTAATTCATAATTAGTACGTTGAATAATTTTCTAATCTCAGTTAGGATGTACAGAGTATGGGTTTTTTCAACTCTCACTCTACGCAAATGTAGGTTCACTCCTTTTAATTCATAATTAGTACGTTGAATAATTTTCTAATCTCAGTTAGGATGTACAGAGTATGGGTTTTTTCAACTCTCCCTCTACGCAAATGTAGGTTCACTCCTTTTAATTCATAATTAGTACGTTGAATAATTTTCTAATCTCAGTTAGGATGTACAGAGTATGGGGTTTTTCAACTCTCACTCTACGCTAATGTAGGTTCACTCCTTTTAATTCAAAATTAGTACTTGAATAATTTTCTAATCTCAGTTAGGATGTACAGAGTATGGGTTTTTTTCAACTCTCCCTCTATGCAAATGGGGGTTCACTTCCTTTAATTCATAATTAGTACGTTGAATAATTTTCTAATCTCAGTTAGGATGTACAGAGTATGGGTTTTTCAACTCTCCCTCCACGCAAATGTAGGTTCACTCCTTTTAATTCAAAATTAGTACGTTGAATAATTTTCTAATCTCAGTTAGGATGTGCAGAGTATGGGTTTTTTTCAACTCTCCCTCTATGCAAATGTGGGTTCACCCCCATTTAATTCATAATTAGTACGTTGAATAATTTTCTAATCTCAGTTAGGATGTGCAGAGTATGGGTTTTTTTCAACTCTCCCTCTATGCAAATGTAGGTTCACCCCTTTTAATTCATAATTAGTACGTTGAATAATTTTCTAATCTCAGTTAGGATGTACAAAGTATGGGGTTTTTCAACTCTCACTCTATGCAAATGTGGGTTCACCCCCATTTAATTCATAATTAGTACGTTGAATAATTTTCTAATCTCAGTTAGGATGTGCAGAGTATGGGTTTTTTTCAACTCTCCCTCTATGCAAATGGGGGTTCACTTCCTTTAATTCATAATTAGTACGTTGAATAATTTTCTAATCTCAGTTAGGATGTGCAGAGTATGGGTTTTTTTCAACTCTCACTCTACGCTAATGTAGGTTCACCCCTTTTAATTCATAATTAGTACGTTGAATAATTTTCTAATCTCAGTTAGGATGTGCAGAGTATGGGGTTTTTCAACTCTCACTCTACGCTAATGTAGGTTCACTCCTTTTAATTCAAAATTAGTACGTTGAATAATTTTCTAATCTCAGTTAGGATGTACAAAGTATGGGGTTTTTCAACTCTCACTCTACGCAAATGTGGGTTCACCCCCCTTTAATTCATAATTAGTACGTTGAATAATTTTCTAATCTCAGTTAGGATGTACAGAGTATGGGTTTTTTTCAACTCATACATTTAATATGATTTTGATTAATCTAATCAGAGGCATTCGGTTCCTAGCATCACGTCTTATTACAAGGTTCAAATCTCAGGCATGCCGAATGAAGATCCGGGGTTTTTTTCCTCCCTTCCCTTTTACAAGGTTCAAATCTCAGTCAAGCAGAATGAAGACAAGGGTTTTTTTTTTCCGCTCTTACTCTACGTAAATGCAGGGCTTCTTCCTCTACACAGACGATTCAGGTTCGAGCCTTGCTTTAGTCCTCCTCCAGCATTATTCGAAAAAAAAAACTTTTTTTCTTTACAAGGTTCAACCCTCTGCTTCACTACCCAATTAGTATACTGAGTGATAACGTAAATGCAGACCCGCTTCCTCTACACAAACGATTCAGGTTCGAGTCTTGCTTTAGCCTCCCGGCATTATTTGGAAACTTCTGATAAAACATTTACAAGGTTCGAATATCAGTCATTCTGAATGAAGAGCTGAGGTTTTTTCCCCTTTTACAAGGTTCGAATCTCAGTCATGACGAATGAAGAGAAGGGTTTTTTTTCCACTTTTACTCTATGTAAATGCAGTCCCGCTTCCTCTACACAGTAGATTCAGGTTCGAGCCTTGCTTTAGTCCTCCTCCAGCATTATTTGAAAAAAACTTTTTTTCTTTACAAGGTTCAACCCTCGGATTCACTTCCCAATTAGTATACTGAGCGATTTTAAACTCACGTCATGCGCAAATGATGGTACATTGTGGACAACTTACTCTTACCTTAAATGCGTATACATCCCGAATTAAACACACATTAGCTTCAATGTTTGTATATCATGGCTTCAAGAACAGCTAACTAGATGTCCCTGTATGTTTTTGTTTTTTTATAGCTGTCTTAGAGCCGCTCGAAGAGATTATAGAGCAAGCTGGCCAGAAATGAAGAAGATAATACGGAGGAGAGAGTAGGGCCTGTTTAGAGCATAGTGCACCCAAACATGACAGAACCACCGGCAAAACGAGTGCGCTTGTCACCTCCTATCATTGTATATCGGCAAACTAATGGGAATAGGGTGTATACTCTCGCGGATCTAGACGCTAATGAAAAACTTTTAATTAGATACTTGAAACATGACGCCGCTCTTCGCGAAGGGAAGGTATATAATGCTTACATTGAACATATACCTGGCCAGATTAAGACCTCGAGCGTACTGATATCGGACCATGACAATATAGACACATAGATCCAAAGACTTTTGACCTTATCACGAAACTTAGGTGCAGGATTTACTCAGTTTAGGCTTTACCTGGAGCCACTAGGACTTTCTATTAAACTTATTGAACAAGCATACGCCCGACGTATAACGACATAATCAATCAGTAATGAACTACCCTATAAGGATCCCGTACAGTTTCTCGTTGCGTGCGGAGATATTTATGTAAAGACTGTAGAAAAAGAATCAAACGCGAACGGCCCGATAAAGGTAAATTGTAGCCTCATTTGCGAGTTTAAGCATCCTACTGAAGGTAGAATTGAAAAGGGTTATTTTAATTCTTCTCTATACGATATATTTAACCCAATAAACTTGGAGGAGATATATGAAAATAATGTGGTCTTCCCACTCCTTGCTCAGATTGAAGGCTTCGTTTCTAGAGACTCGGTGTGGATATACAACGGCACGTTGGAAATGAGAGTAAATTTCTCAAAAAACTCCGTTTTCACGATCGGGGTCCACGTTCAAATCCCTGAAACTATAGCCAGACGTAGAGCGCTGATAAATGTTCAAGCTGAAGAAGGACTTTGCTTCCCCGTATCCGTATTGGCGTGCCTCTTTGAGCCGACAGGGAGAGATCAGCGTTTATCGTCTTATCCTAATTTTCGTGACGTGTTGAATCTAGATGGGATCCCGCTTCCGTTCGAAATGAGATATATTGAACGCTTCGAAAGGCTTAACGATATATCTGTTAATGTGTACACTGCAAAACACTAATGTAGTGACTCTTATATGGACACTGCAGACAACTCTAAAAAGCTAGTGATCGTTAGTAAGGGAGAAGTGCAGTTTCTGCGACACTCATTTACATAATTTTGAAGAGTTGGAGGTTTCCTGAGATGTCACGATAAATATGTTGATGTGAGATGTGGAGGTGGGGAGGTGGGGGGATGACTGAGATGAGTGAGGGGGTTTGGGAGGGTTCCTGAGATGTTGTGGTGATGTGAGTTGTGGAGTAGGGGGGATGGGGCACCTTTTTGGTAAAAGCGGTATACTGCAACTCATTTACATAATTGGCTGGTGGGAGGGGGGGGGGGAGATGAGAAGGGTTGGAGCACTCGATGGTGGGATGAGGGGTGTGTTGAGCACCTGGGGAAGTGTTTTTTCTTGCGGCTTTCTGTAATGGGGTGTGGGGATGAGAAGAGTTGGAGCATGTGATGGCGTGAGGGGGTGGGTGTGGAGAAGCTGGTTTTTTTCTTATACCTTCGTGAGAAGGGTTGTCTCTCGCACGGTCTGGCTGTTTTTTCTCCTCTCTCTCTTTCATCATCGTGACGTAGCTTATAGAGCCTATGGGTAGGGCTGTAAGGTGCTCACACGGTAAAGTGTGTCAGGGTAGGCTTGACGTAGTGACTGGGGTGCACAGGTGTGCCAGCTGCACTTGAAAGAGCCATATATTCTCATAACAGTCAAGGTATACGAGAAATATTTTATCTGATTCACGAACCTTAGAACATAAATTTCTTTCTATGTGACATGCTTAGAATCATGATACTTTGTGTTGAGTAGTTTTCACAATTTAGGTCTAGATCCGTGTACTTTGTGGGAGGGGGATTAACATATCATAGACAATCCCCTTAGCATGTGTGTGTGTGTGTTGTGTGTGGTGCTAGGATAACCCCACTTAATCTAAGTCAATAAACATTGAATTGTTTTCAGGTTAAATTTAAAAGTTTTTTGAAATGAGTTTTTAAAAAAGGAACTATTTACATCATTAACTAACAATACGAGGTTCGAACCTTGCTTCCCAGATAATTGTACTCGAAATTTTTATAAAGCGTGAGTGGAAACATTTTGGGAAATTAAGTATGGACGAAAGTAGAGAACTAACCCACACCGACGTCGAATAGACGTAAGGCGTTTCCAAAATGGATGACTTCTAATTCTTAGACGTTTATACGTAAAACTTGATAAACACACGTTAAGACGACGTCTAAGCGTCTGATTGCAACACCGTTTGGGGTATATTTCTTCTAAATGCTACCGTTCTAATTGTATAATTAATGTGGATATCCCTAGAAAAAAGGAAGACAAGGTGCAAAAAAATTTAACTAATATAAGGTTTTAAAAATCTTCTCTATGTTTTCAATCCCTTTGTCCTGACAAGTATTTTTTCTCTCTCTCTCTCAAGATGATTGCCCCAAAAAAGCTGATGGTCCGACTTCAATCCTCAGTCCTGACCAAAAATTACGAATTAAGGTTAAATATCTTCTGTATGTTTTCAATCCTTAGTCCCTGACAAGTATTATTCTCTCTCTCTCTCTCTCTCTCAAGATGATTGCCAAAAGCCTGATAGTCTACTTCAATCCTAAGTCCTTGACCAAAGATTACGAATTAAAGGTTAAATATCTTCTGTATGTTTTCAATCCTTAGTCCTGACCCAAATATTATTCTCTCTCTCTTTCTCTCTCAAATGATTGCCAAAACAGCCTGATGGTTGACTTCAATCCTCAGTCCTGACCAAAGATTTCAAATTAAGGTTAAATATCTTCTGTATGTTTTCAATCCTTGTCCTGTACTGTTGGTTATAGACTAACCTTTAGGTCTA
>JBCFYV010004586.1:0-51335 GCA_039000515.1 Timema cristinae
ACAAAAAATGGTTTTATCCCAATGCAAATGTTTTTCACCCTTTCTTTTTGATTAAAATTAGAAACAGTATTTATTTACCCTTACACATAGCCCATCATATTATGATTTTTAATTACTTTTTAAAATTATAGGTGCCAACTAAAAAGTTCCAATAATCAACACTACTTTAAGCTATGATCAGTTGAAAAGAAAAATGTGTGTGAAAGTTACCTTTATCACCTTTGAATTGACCCCATAAGCCTCCACGCGGGCACATCCGGACTGTGTGCTTTTTGTTTGTTTTCTTAAGATTTAAAAAATACTGTATTTACAATTTGGTTTATGTTTTACAATCAAAAAAAAACAAAATTAATATATTATCGATTATGGTGCCCTCAACTACAACCTTGCACTAAAAAGACTAATGATTAAAAATAGTCTAATAAAATATTAAAATTATATTTTTAAATGGTTAATCAAAAGGTTTAAAAAAAAGTGTAATTTTGTTCAATAAAATTTGATGCTCATTTACTCCTATAATTTTGTCATTGTAGCTTAAAGCCCCAAATTTCAAAGTTATGAAGGGCTCCACAAAAAAAAAAACCACTTAAATTGTTCCTTTAAAATTTTAAAATAAACGACTGCTAAATTATTCACTTTAGATGTAAAATAGTAAATAATTATTTGATAGAGCAATTAAATAATGTAAATGGACAATTGCTTTAAAAAGCAAAATTTCTAGAACAAATTTGTTTAACTCGTAATAAACAGCGACTTTTAATAAAATTATTTAAGTAACTACATGTCGTCTATTATTTGTTTTTGTGGGCCATGATTTCTGGGTACCAAATTAAGGCCTGAATCAAAATTTTTTTTCTTTCATATTTGAGATTAAAAAAATTTAACATGAAATATCAAAATAAACTTTTAAAGGTTAAAAATGGAAGCACAGATTCAAACAAAACTTTTAAACTATTTAAAACACTTGTTGAATTTCTAAATGGGGAATAGGCTGTCAGTGGGGTTGAGGGCTTAGGTGGAGAAGAACAAAATTAATTTAACAAATATGATATATATAAAATTTGGTCGCTTTACTGGAATCAATGATCTCGATAATAATGTTTTATTATGTAGATAAATAAGAACAAAATTATGGTTATAGATCTACTTTAATATAAAATAGTAATTAAAATTTTAAAAAACAGATACTGGTGTAACCTAACGAACTAATTGGTAACAATTAATATTTGCGCGTTTTTTTTATAATATATACATATGCGGCAAGTCTTACACTTATTTTTCCATTAAGATTTTTCAAAATGCAGTATTATATAAAACATTCGTATTGGATACTTACCTTCGTAGCGCGTGTGGTCCGTAACTATATGTTAACTATTTTATAAAATATAAACTTTTTTTTGTAATCTAAATTGATAACATTATATTTATAATTATTATTACCTATAGAGTTATTTTATCTTATTCCTAAGTCAACAACCGAAAGGTTGGTTTGATGTAATTTCTAACCACTCAGCTCTTTAGCTGGTTACTATTGCCTGCACTATCTGGTAGAAATCCCATGTGTTAGAGAAGTTTAGTAACTGTGGTCATTTCATTTTGCCTTCCACACTGAATTTATTTGAACGAGTGCAAAAGAACCTACCAATTTTGCGGAAAGGTTTTTCCACATAACTTTCAAGTTTTTTTTCTATGCCACAATCGACATGGAACCGACGGCTTTACTTCCCCCGAAGGAAGTTGGGCTATGAATTTTTATCGCTGAATAAAAATCCGTCGATATCGGTTGGGATTGAACCCACGAACATTAAGTCCTGATGCGAGTACTTTACTCCAAGACCAGGAAGGGCAACGATATTAAGTATCAAAAGAGATAGCTGATGAGCTAAAGAACACATAAATTTAATTATGAATACATGAATATTAGATTTAGTAGCTTTTCTAACAACCAGATGTTAGATTCTATGTGAGGTTTGTAACCAAGGTCTTGTAAAATATGCAAGGAAATCTGTTAATAAGTTTCGTATAAAGAATGTGATTTTATACTATAATCTTGAATCATTTTGAACTATATCTTCAAAACCCCTAATATATTTATTGTGTCCTATATACCCTAATATACTGCATTTATATCAATGTTTTAACCTCTAAGTACAGTTGTATGAATTATTTCAAGTGTTTAGATGCCTCGTTACACTGACCTGCTCTAGTTACCGCTGGAAACAAAGTTTTTTTTTAAAGACTACTAACATTTATACTGTTGTTAAACATAATTTTATGTTCTACCATAAACATGATACATTTGTTTTGAAATTACGCCAAGGTTACAAATATCACAGCATGTTTTATGTATTTACATTCCAGCTTTTATATGTGAATGTTTGCGAATTTGACATTTTTTTTAGCTTATAAATACCAGAAAAGATTTTATATGTGTTAAAGAGAATACTGTGAAAAAACATAAAAAAAAGGTAAAGAAAAAAAGTACTTATTTTAATTAAATATAATCTCGGGACCTGTGGATTTAGATAGGCACTATACTTAACTGCCTCGAGCTCCGGTAATATCACATATCTAGGTATAACATATTTTATATAACTTTGTTTTGTTGTCAAAGCTATAATTTAATTATATCCAATCTTAATTCAATTTAAATCATCGATAACAAAATAAAAAAAAACTTTTTCCTTACATTTTCAAAGGCAAAATAAAACCAACATATATACCTAAGTCCATCCAGTACAAAATTATGGCACAGAAAGTTTATTATTACCCTTTACACAATTGCTTCTTGGTCTAACAAATAGCAACTGCTCACAGCCACCAATTATTTACCTTTTTTTTTTATTAAAAACATCCTCAGTCCCCCAATTATAAAGAAATTAATTTTTACTACCTTTAGGAAATAATATAAATAAAAATTTTTTTTTTTTATTTTTTTTTATTTTTCAAGTGGTTAACGGGGCTTCTCCTTTCATAATTTAAGGAATAAGTATGAAAAGTCCTTTTTTTTTTTAATTTAAAGTTTTAACCCCTTAAAATCAACAGGTTCAAAAAAACTTTGAATAAAGGGGAAAGGGGGAACTTTAGATAAATATTGGTTGGGCTGAGTTTACCAAAAATGGTTGGAAATAAGGGTTTTAAAATTGGGATGTTTCTTTTCCCAGATTCCCCATTTAAAAGGTATTTTAGGGAAACTGTATGGAAAAAGCATTGGAGCCTAAGTAAATTCGGCCTTTCAAATTTTTCCTCAAACGGGGATTCCTTCCCCTAGGGTTCCCCCATTGTACATTTTTACCTTATCGGGTATAAGGTTTTAAGGAGGAGGAATGCGGGTTGGTCCTCGAAGAAAGCCTTTTAAAAAACCCCGGTTAATTACTACACCGGTTATTAAGCCATATAGGGATAGTTTTCAGGGAATTGCTACACCGGGGTCTTTATTTGAGTTGACCAAAGAGGTTTCAGCAAATTTGGTTTAAGAAAGGTTTGGTAAAGGGGATGTATTTTCCTGACCTTTATAACAAAGTTACCACAAACAAAATCCCCATAAGGAAGAAAAAACACTTAGAGGTGGACAAAAAAAGTTTCCCAAAATTACAAAGGGGAAAATTCAAAATTTAAAATTTAGCTAATGGGGAAAATAAAAGGAAAAAAAAAAGGTGTTTGGATCTTTGAATTATAGCCGTTGAAAAAAAAAAAAAAACAACTTGGGAATTTCAGCCAAATTTGGTTTAATGTATGGGCCCTTAACCATTTCAAACTTTTCTACCTTTTTAGGAACGGGCCCCTAGTTTCCTAAATTCACCAGGGGAAGGACCCTCCATAAATTTCAACTTTTTTGAAGGTGACTAAAATTGATATTAAACAAAAGGGAGAAATTACGTTAAAATTTTTCCTAGTGGAGAAATAAGGTAAAATTTTCAAAATCCTAGAATTTTGGATTAAATCCACCAAATTTAAATATATGTAATACTATAGAAAAGGTTTTGGGGGTTACCTTCTTTTTTTAAAAGTAGTTTAAGTTGCCACATGGAAATCTGGGCAATTTTAAAATTTAGGCCATCAAGGGTTACATTTTGAAAATATACTTAGGGTTTAAAAAAATTTAGCAAAATTATAGGACCAATTTGGCGTTTAAAAGGATATTAATATTTCCCTGGGAAACCAAGGGATAGTGACAGGAAGGGGGGCCTTACGACCATTAGGGAATAATTTGGGGTGCCTTCAGGCCCAAACCTGTAATGGAAAACCCAAACCTATAAGGGAAAAATCAGTAACGGATTTTCCCCAAATTTTTAAAACCCCTTTTTAAAAACCAACTTTATTAGATAAATCCTCCCGCATTTCCGTCCACAACCCAAAAATATGGTTTGGTGACATGGGTTCAGTTATCAGGCAACCTCCTGGTCTCTATCCTCAACTAAAACCCTTTTTGAAAAAGAATTAAAAAAAAAATTTACCTCATTACAAACCGGTCCATTTCCAAAATTTGGGTTTTTTTCAAAAAATTAAACTGGTGAATCTCGGGAGTTCCCTAAAAAAAGGAAGAAAGGGAAGCTAATTGACGTGTTTAACCCTTATTTTAAAATTAAGGATTTCTTTTTCTATTTGTAGGCACCATTACGTGGTTAATGGGTGGTTTTTCAATTGGGTTTAATTATTTCAAAACTTCAAAAACAAATAATCATTTGTTTGTCGAAAAAAAAAGTTTTTTTGGGTAAAATTTTAAAATATTTTTCCCCAATCAAAAAAAAAATTTAAACATTTGTTTTATTTTCTTACATTTAGATTTATATAAAAACGTTATTTTAATTAAAGAAAATAAGGCGGCAACCCTTGGAGAATTCCCCCAAATGGTTCTGGTTTTACAGTTCTCCTCATTTTTTTTTTGGGAAAGAAAAATGTTTTAATTGTTTCCCCGGGCTACAAAATTTTAAACCATTTTATTTCCAAAAAAAATAATTTGGAAACTCTAAAAAGATGCCTTTACGAGCCTCACCAAAAGAAACTGGCATTTTTTTTTATTAATTTCTTTTTAAAAATATTTTTCAATCAAGGGTAATGGTTTTAAAAAAGTTAAAAATTTCTTTTTTTTAAATTTTTAAAGGAAAGGGTAATTTTTTTAATTATTACAAGTTGGATATTGTTTTCGACAAACAGATATTGTTTGGTTATTTTAAATTACTCAAAAGTTAGAAAACACCCCATTGAGAATCCCGACCCTTTTTAAATTATACAACTCAAATTTTAATCTCTAACAATACATGGTCTAGAAAACCCCCCCCTCCTTTCTTCAGATCTTCCAAAAGCTACATTAAAATTTCTTATTAAAAAATCCCGTTGTAACCTTGGGCGTGCTCCACTCAAAATTTTTTTGCCTAATAACTGTTAAAATGATCCACCGGACCCTTGAAGAATGGAACGTTAGTTTACTATTGTTGGGGGTTTTGGGCAAGGAAAAAACCTAACTAAGTCCGCTTGTAATTAATGGTTTTAGGTGGGAAAAAGGTCTATTATTTTTTTTATTCAAAAGAAAATTTTAAAGGGACCGACAAAGTGGGATTTCTTTTTGGGAACACCACAACAAAACTTCCTTTGAATGGGGCGAAAGTCTTTTCCCCCAACCGTTTAAGGATTCAGTTAATTTAAGGAGTATTTTAAAAAGGTTAACCTTTGGCTTTATCTGAATTGTTCCCCTTTTGGGGCTTTTTTTCCAAAGTAAGTTCTGGGTAATCCCAAAAGGTGAGAACCACCAACTTTGTTTACCAATGGGATAGAGGCCCAACAATTAAAACTCCTCATAGTCTGTGTGCGAGAAATTCATTTCCCTATATTAAAACAAACCCTTGTTTAATGGTCCTTTTTTTTTTTTCCCTATTTTTTTAAAACCCTAAAATTTAAAAGGGGGTTGAACCTTTAAAGGCCTGGATTTTGGAACCCAACCAATGGTAAGCCCATTATGGAAGCCAAAACATTTTTTTTCCTTTTTAACATTTATACTTAAAGTTTCAAATTTATTTAAAATTTTATGGTCATTATAGTCATTTTAATTTGGGGTTTAAAAAGGGGGTTCTTTTTAAAAAAATTGAAATTTTTATCACCTGTTTTAAATTTTTCCTGGTTTGGACAATCCTCAAGGGATTGTTTTTAACTCACTTTAGGCTGAAATTAATTTATGAACACACCGCAGTTTGTTAAAACCTGGGGCTGTGGTCCCAAACAGGTGAGTTAGGGCCATAAAATGGGGGGGCACATCTTTGGGGCCACCTTTGGTTATTTATCAACCTTTTCTTTGTTTGGACCATTGTTTCATAGTTCTTCCCGAACTTTTGGGAACCAATAGGTTTAATTACCTTTGACCCCCAAATTCTTTTTAAATAGATTTGTTTTTTTTAAAGTGTGTAACTAATTTAATCGCCGGTCTTGCCTACCCTGTTTTTTCCCTTTATAAAGTTTGGTGTAATTTAATTGCTTGGGGTTGAGAATGAACAGTTTTTAATTTAATCCCTATTTAAATCATCCTCTCACTTTTCCCAAAATATTACTATTTCAATTGGGGACCACCTCTTTGGGGCGTGTTTTGGAAAAGGTTTTTTGTTTTTTTATTGGCGTGGGGTTAAAAAAAATGATATTAATCCGGGATTAAACACTTTACAATCATTAGAAAAGAAAAAAAAAAGGGGACTTTTTCCCACTATTTATTCCCAGTTTAAGATTATAAAGGGATGTACACCGGGATCTTGATTACTACTTGAAGAGTTTTGTGAGGACATGCAATTTTTTCAGTAAACAAAAAGAGATATGTACATATGATCGATTCTCGACTACAGTGTCTGGGGTGAGAATTTCAATTTTTTTTATTTTTGCGGGACTGAGGAGGGTTTTTTTTTAAAAAAAAAAGGTAAATAATAGGTGGCTGTAGCATGGGGCTATTTTTTTTGACTCAAAAGTCTAATTGTTTAAGGGTAAATAAAAAATTTCTTGAATTTTGACGGGGTTGGACTTAGGTTATGTTGGTTTTTTTGCCTTTGAAAATTAAGGAAAAAGGTTTTTTTTTTTTTGTTTTCGAATGATTTAATTGAATTTAAATTGTATAAAATAATTTTTTAGCTTTGCAACAAAACAAATTTATATAAATTGTTAACCCAAAAATGTGATTTACCGGGTCCGAGGGAGGTTAAATATAAGTGCCTTCTAAACCCAGAGGTCCCCAGATTAAGTTTCCTCGTGCAATGAGCTAGATGAAATTAACTTTTTTTTTTTTACATACAACTAGGAGAAATAATATTTAAATTAAAAAAACAACTAAATTTTTTTTTTTTTTTTACAGCCAGTTGAGAAAATTAATCTGGGGGCCCCTTGGGGTTTTGTAGGCATTTCTTTAACCCCCGCGGAGCTCCTAAATCAATATCTAGTTTAAAATATTTATAAACATTTTTTTTGTTTTCAAAGCATAAATTTTTATATCACAAACTTAATCCCAATTTTAAAACATTTGATAACAAAAAAAAAAAAAACTTTTTTCCCTTTCTTTTCAAAAAGGAAAATAAAAACCACAATATACCCCAAATCCCAAACCCCGTAAAAATTATGGCACAGAAAAATTTATTATTTACCCCTTTAAAACAATTAACTTCTTTGAGTCAAACAAAATAGCCACACTGCCCCACCACCATTTTTACCTTTTTTTTTTTTAAAAAAAAATCCTCATCCCGCAAAAATAAAAAAAAATTGAAACTTCTCACCCTAGCCATCTGTATCGAGAAACCCATCATATGTACATATCTCTTATGTTACTGAAAATAGCATGTCCTCACAAACTCTTCAAGTATTTAAAACAAGATCCTGTGTACATCCTTTCATAAACTTAAACTTGTAATAATAGTGAACAAGCTTTTTTTTTCTTTTCTAAAAGATGTAAAGTGTTTTTCATCCCGGCTTAATATCACTTCTTTTCAACCCCACGCCAATAACAAAACAAAAGAACCTTTCCAATACACGCCAAAGAGGTTATTCATTTTAGGGGGGGTAGGGAAATTGTGAAATGACGTATGATGATGTAAATAGGGATTATAATTAAAAGGGAAAAAAGGGTTTTTTTTTGTCCAGATTTGCCCCTAATGTTCAGAAGTTAGTTTAGTATTGAAAACTGCTATCTTTGAGGCCAGTTCGCGTTGTGGCCAGGAAATCTCCGGTGGAGATCGGACCCTCCTGTGGAACTTCTTAACACCCTTTTCCTACCCCCCCGTCGAGAGTCATCCTCACATTTTCCACCTTCGATTGGTCCCAAACTCGAGGCATTCTCGGCACTCAAGGCTTAAAACCTCGCCCACCCGGGCTCAAACGGGTTTCCCATTTTCCCCTCCTTACCCACCTTCCTAGCAAGGCGTTATCCTCTTCCAATAAATAATACGCCGACGCTTACCCCTACTTTCCATACCAGTGGAAGTGGTTACTTGGTTCCAATCCTTAAGATGAAAAAAAGGCCCCCCCCAACCCGGCATCCATAAACCGATATCCCATCCTTTCCCTGTGCTGGCAAATTGGTGGAGGGAGTGATTTTGGGCTAAAAATGGGGGCCTGGCTGGGTGAACCCCCCCCCTTGCTGATAAACCATTTCCCGGCTTTTGGAAGCTGTCATGACCCCACTGGGTCCCCAAAAGAAAAACCTGGTGACTGGTGCGTCAATGTCGGGACCCGATGGGGTTCGTGGTGTTGGACGTCAAGGCCTCCCTTCAACACCGTTACTACCGTAGCTTCTCACCACTTTCGCCAGATGGGTTTTCCCAAACCATCCTTATCCTTCTCTCAGTTCCTTCCTCACAGACCTCTCATTCAGAGGGGGAGTCGATTATACCCTTTCGCCCCCCCCCCAAATCGATCGTGCGGGGGTTTCCCCAGGTCTTCTGCTTCTCACCTATACCATACCATTGTTCTGCGAACAGCCCGCCCCCAACACGGCACAGCACTCTTTCATTACAGGACACACTGTGATCCGGGGCCCAGCCCCCGGGACCCCAGTTGGTCTGGCCAAACTCACATTTGCGTTACGAGGCTTTTGGGGCGAAAAACCTTTTGGGACACGGTCCTTGACTACCATCAAAAAAAAAACCATGCTATTATTTCACGGTTTTTGGGGAACGGGCCCCCTGCGGGCCATTTCCGAGGGGGGCCCAAACGGTCAGTGTTTCGCAAACACCGGTGGCTGGAGGTACCCTGGAGCGAAAATGCAGTTGGGACCTCACTCCTGCGTTCGGTGACCAGTGGGGGCTAGGGCGTTATGGTGAAGCGGGACCCACCTGCCCCCGGGGTCGTCGGGGGGCAACGGCCCACAAGATCTTACTTTTTGCCCCTGTGGGGATGTTCATTCCTTCTATTCCCCTTCCCGTATTTCCTATTTACCTAAATACGGACAATCGTTTCCATCCGTATACACTGGTTACTTCGCCTAATCCTCGGGTTTCTGCTCCGCATACCAAAACCCACGTTCCCCCTGACCATGCAGCCCCCATATCTGAACACCCCGTTTTTTGTGATCTGGCAAGACTTTTTCAGTCGGGTGCTAGCCAGCTCCAACCAGATCATCAGGACATTGGTGATTACGATCTCCTGCCCATCCCTACCGCCCTATCAAGGGCGCGGGCTAAACCCCCTTTTTAACGTTTGGGAGGTGACCAAGAGTCAAATTGCGGGTTTCCCTGACCAACCCTCTAGTCATGGGGAACCGAAAAGGGGAAGGGGGGGGCAGATAGTGGGTGATGCTGGTTAAAGGGCCCAAAATACCAAAGAAGGGGGGGTCGCCTGGCTGTTTGTAGCGTTTTAAAGCACCCCGTCAGGAGTAACAACCGACCAGGATTAATGTTTGTGTGTGGGGGGGCCATTTCCCTCCACTTATAATTTTAATATTCTGACCTAATGTGGAGGACAAGTAGAAAAAAACTTTTTTTTATTATCAGAGGGAATTTTATTTACTTTCTAAACCCCAAAGGGGTTTGGTGTAAAATTTGTTTCTTATGTTCCAAATAATGTCTAATCAAATGAAATTGTGTATAAATAATAAAAATTACTTAGAAAGAAAAAAAGACTACTTGTGTTATATTTTAATAAAACAAAACGGCAGTTGGGGATTGACGAACTATTCTTTTTCTATTTTCCCCTTTATTACGCTGATTGCGCAATTTGCCGCTGTCCTCGATTTTCCGCCTCTAAAGTAGAAACTTGTCACTTTCCTTAGCATCTCACTCTGAGGTAGCACCCTTGGCTGGTTGCCCACTTCCCACCCATCCAATTGCACCTCCGGCAACGGACCTAACAAGAATTAAATCTCATGACTCATTCCAAAGGAAGAGGGAAAAGAGGAAAGGGGAAAACGACGGCGAAACCTACGGACTCAGAATGCTCTACAACGCCAACTCCCTTTTCCCTCCCCTCACAATTTTTTTTTGGGGGCCTATCCCTCAAACGCCCTACCATTTCCCGCCCCCTCTCCACTACCCCACCGACCCCAGAAAACTATTCTCCAACAAAAGATTCCTGTGCCCAGAAGAACTGGGACTTCGCAGAATCCTCAACAAGAGCTATCCCCACACAAACACCCCACGTACCCAATCGACTAGACCCCACCCCCAACCATCTACCAACCCTCCTCCATCCCCCTCCCAGCCATAACTGAATGGCCACATTCACACCGACCAAGAAGACGAGGAAAAACATCACCACGAAGACCAACATCCATCACTACAACCCTTCGCAACAACTACCAGAAAACCTCCCAACAACCAACCAACACACAACACTCCCGTCGAAATATAATAAATTGTTGACATCTCACCCTGCTTTCAAGGAATGTAACTTATAATATACAAAACAACAATTCTACTGGTTCTATATGGTTGTGAAACATGATCTCTTCTTAACCTTACAAGACAAAAACAAATTTACAGGCTATGTTCAATAAAACAGGGTTTAGGAATCTTTTAGGTCCGAAAAATGGGGCAACGGGGGGGAGGAGCTACTGGGAAGAGGGGAGGTTACATAATGACGAATTACATACCTTATACTCATCCCAAGACATAGTTAGGATAATCTAGTGTCGTAGATTAATTATGGTTGGCAGAGACATGCAGCGCGAATGGGAGATTCTAGAACCGTGTTCAGTGTGTTGACTGGCAAACCCAATGGAAGAGACCATTGGGAAGACCTAGACGCATATGGAGGATAACGTTAGAATGGATGAAAGATATAGGTGTAATGAGGTGGACTGGATATAACTAACTCAAGATAAGGATAGGTGATGTACATTAACTTTGGAATTCCTAATGCCATAGAATAAGTAGGCCTTTCTATTGATGTATAGTAAATGAAAAGCGTAGAATTTTGTCCCGTGTGAGTGGGGAAGTGGTGTGTTCGTCTTTGAATCGTTTCTGTGTGACAATGTAATGACGTGACGCCGAGAATATACCTGAGATGATTCACTGAATCCCGATCAGACGTAAAAGACAATTTTTTTAAATGAAATCAGTGAACTTGACTATTTTGTTTATTGAGTACAAGGTAAGCAAACTACAACAAACCAAGTTCACTAATTTATTCTAGCGTAATTCATTTAAGTGTAAGAACTAATTAAAATTTACAATTTCTCGAATGTTAATTTTTCCAGGTTTTTATATTTTGTCTTTAAATCCATCTTGTTTTTCCATGCAGGCCAATGTAATATTGTGTATGTATGTATGTGTGTTTATATGTAGAATATTTTTGAAGTTAGTGATTTATTTTTTATCAGCTGCATGGATACTCATAAAAATGGTTGATTCGAATCTAGGCTATTTCGAGTTTTTATATACCTTGTATTTCGATTAAAAAGGTTCTGCTGTATGCTGTATTCATAACGAGTGTAATTGGTACAACACCTTGTATCTCCATTAAAACTGACTCGTATAACAGAGATCACGAGGTCAGTGTGAAAGAAAGGGAGGTGTAAAATGGGTTCGTGGATGGGGTTGGGGGTAGCGAGGGGTGAACTCCATTTTAAATACCTTTGACACTATACGACGCTTCCTGGCAAAAAATGTCCCTTATCTAGGATGATTCAAAAGTCATGGAAAAGGAGAGAAAGAATAATGTATGGCTTATCTTTAAACATCACGTTCTCGCTTGGTAATCAAACGAGAGATAGGTTTCGATCGAGGTAGTGTGTTAGGATGATGATAGTGTGTAATTACCCGCATCAGTGGACGCACGTGGAATAAGCGTCTAGCTCACGTAGTTTTATAGCCAAGTCTGGAAGGTTGGTGTTCAAATCCCGACTGAGTCAACTGAGCTGATTTTTTCCCTCACCTTAAATGCAGGTACATTTTCACTAAATTCTACCGTCTAAACTCATACCTCGTTAGTCCAATTGGATCCGGATGGCATGGGTGGGTATAACACACATGTGGACATTCAATTTGAACACTCACTAAATAAATAAATAGCACGGTGCAGAGCACAGACTTTCTCTTTCTTTTATCTCAAAATAGAGACATTTACTAAAGAAAAAAGACGGGTTTATTGTATAGAAATAATATAAATTGTTACAGAAACACTATACAAAAGAGCATAAATTAAATAATACGCATACTGTTACAGAAAAATTGAGAACATCTCTGTCCACCAAAGAGCACAACACTCAATTCCTATTTCAAAGTTTTTAATAAAATTCATATGTTTGCTAATAGCTCATGAGCTATTGGTTTTATAAAACATATTCCGAATTAAAACTTTTATTTTTTATGGTACTAGAACTTTACAGTAATAGTTTATTTTGTATCTCAAATAGTTGCGTGTATATGATCAAAATTGGAAATTTTTGTTTCTCTAAAATAACATTTAAAATCATTTTCGAGGGCTAACGGGAGTTGCAATTTTGTTTGTAATGTTAAACAATGCTTAAGAATAACATTTCATCAAAATAGTTTGAGCGGATTTTGAAAAAGTCGATTTTATTTATTTTGCCCTTGAGTAAACTACCTTAAATTCTAGAGTTAGAGATCTAATTCTAGAAAGCAATCGGTGGAAACTTATAAAAATTCTATATACCAAGGTTAAGTCCGATCGATAGAATGGTTTCAGCTCTAGTGGGAGATGCGGACAGACAGACATACTTACATACAGATGGCATCGAAAAAAAAAAAAACCCTTTTTTGGTTTCAGGGTGTATTGAAACTTCGAAATTTATCAAAATCTCGAGTTCGATATTTTATAATTACAGCTCTTCTCTTACCCGCCTCGGTGGCTTAGTTGGCTAACGCGCTAGTCGTGTTGAGCTCGACTGCCAAGGACGGGGAGATTGAGCTTCGAATCTCATTTGAGACTCGTATCTCAATATAGCTAGGTAACCTGAATGCTTGTCTTAGAATTGTTTGTGTGTGTGTTTATGTGTCAGCCCTTAACCTATCCAAGTGCACCCAACTGGGGGTAGTATTCCAGATCAGATTGTAGTCTTTCGCCCACAGAACTACTAAAATAAGACTCAAAAATGACGCAAGTAAAACCTAAATTACCAATCTATAGTTTGATCGTCACCGATATTGTATTTAAATAGCGGTCCGTTCACGAGGCTACCGCTTGCTAATAAATTTTACGACGCGTTCATGACAAGTCACTGGAAACTCAACATGCTAGTCGTCGGGCTATCTCAGTTACAAATGTCTATAATAATAAATGAACCATTATAAGACATTTAATCTACTAGTTAAGGTAGATTTCTTTCTACATTCGGTCCAACGCTATACATGTTGCAGTCTCTTTGCAGTGACGAATAGTATATAATAATTATCATCATCATCATCATCATCAACAACAACATTATTAAGCCTATCATTCAGTTATTATTCTTAACTTCACGGATGAATCAAAAATATTCTTTGGTTACGTTTATTATATCCGTAATAATAATAGTGAACCAAATCCTCCTTGGCACTCTAGTCACTAAACATTATATTATTAAATATTAAATTACATATTATAGAAACCCGAAAAAGTTGCGTGCAGCAGATAGTACTGAATTAATTGAAATTCCGTCACTTTAGCGTAGCACCGTGAACGTGTGATAAACATAGGTAACAATCAATTACTAACCAGTTTGTGACTTCAATCACTAACTAGTACAATCACACTTGAGTAGCTTCGTGAGCGAAAGGTCTAAGGCAGTAGTCGCCAAATGGTGGACTGCGGTCCGCATCCGGACTGCATATAACTTTTTAAGGTCCTTGATGAGATAGCAATAAACAGAAGAAATGATGCTATTTTGGTGGTGGGCAGGTAGTAGATATGGAAGGCCAGAATAATAAAAAATTAAAATAACTAAAAGGATAGAAAATCACATTTTTGAATTAATATAGTCCTATAAGGCTTGAACTTAAGTCATTGTTAAAGTTTTGCTGGACGACGGAAGTATGTCGTGTTTTTAAAACGGACCTCCATCAAAAATAATTGGGGACCCTTGGCCTAAGGAGTGCGAGCCCCTTATCTACCAGCCATGCCCCAGAGCTACCCAATTTTCCTCCACCGTCTGTACCTTCTCTCTGGCATGAAACAACGGCTGTGACGCAACACACACCCTACTTTCATCAAGTTCGACTTTGGAAAACCTCTCCATATTCACATGCTCGATGTCAAAGATATACCTCATACACGAACATTGTAACTTGGGGATAGGGGATGTCTGATGACCCCCTTACCCCTTTCACCCCAAAGGCTCTGAATACTGAGAAGCAAGAAAATAGGAGAGAAGGAACGGATAGAAAGAGCGAATACAAATCATGTGATAAAGCGGTTATGAAGACGATGTTGACTAGGGGGTACCGGGGAAAGAGAGGTGGTATAAAGTGAAAGGGAGGAGTAGAAATACAGCAAAAGGGATGCTGACAAGTTCGTTAACTAACTGTATGACGTACGACGTAGAAACTTCTTGAAATCTGAAACGTTCGAATGGTTTGTATTTAGCTCTCCTTCTCCTACTTTCTATAGGGTGACTATGAATGATGTTCTCTTTTTTTATTACTATTACTAATCAAGGTGTGGAAAAGGGAAGTGCGTAACTTGAGTCGATAAGGCTTTAGTGAAGACAGAACATGGCGTTGGAAATCTTTTGTTAACGGAGTTACAGTTACCACTCATGGCTGAGCTAGTTTTAGACGAGGAGAAAAGGGGGGGGAGGTGGAATTAGATATATTGTCTCAAGGACACATATACTTAACACACTGCAAGTGTGTGGATAATTGGTTATTGGAAGTATCAACGATACTTTCGAAAAATAAATAGAGTAGGCGCTGACCACTTGAAAGAAGTTACCCTCACACTGCGGTCTTTTATACTTTCTCATATCAAGAGAAAGTATTGTAATCGTGAACCTTTTTTACCTTAATATTATGATTCTTTACTTTATATGTGTGACCAAACCAAAATAAGTGTTACAACACAATCGCACACACTTTATCATTATTGGTTATTATAACGTGAAAGAAAATTTAAAAAAAATACGTTTACAGTAAAGAACCTTTAAGTAACTTTCTCTCATAAAAACAAACATTTCATCTTGTTAATCACAATAAACCCTCTTTAATATTAGGTACATTTTAAACCATCATTCATCATTATCTCGAGGTCGAATAGTTTCACGATTACAATACTTTCTCGTGATATGAGAAAGTAATGGGGGATTTCACTTATTCTGTCTGTCCCCATATGTCTGTATGTCCCTGGTCACGGATCTGAAATGGTTTGATATATTTTGTTCATTCTTGATATTTAGATGTTGACCCTTCCCTCAAATTAAGAGTAGCTAATTGATGAGTGATTTTTTTTTTTTCAATTCTAAATTTACAAAAATAATTCTAACTATTTTATTTAAAATTTATATCTGGGAAATGTCTAACATGAAAAAGCAACTGTATACTTGTTTTTTGGGGAGGAATTTTCTCATTCAAGCATAGTTTACTGATAAGTGATAATTGTACAATTTGAATGTTTTAAGAAATGGCTCTAGTGATTTGGTACAAAATGGATTTTAAGCTTTGTACATTAAATATATTTTGGTTTTTCTTAAAAAAAATTGATAGTAGAATACAGATTACTAATTTTAGAAAATAATTGATTTATTTTTAAATAGCTCTAACGAGTTTGTTAGATATGGTTTTGGAGACTATTTCATAGTAAACAATGTTTGTTGGTTTTTATAAATTTAAGGGTAGTTTGATAATGCAATTTCTTAGAAAATTTGAAATATTTTGAAAATTACCTTTAAAATTGTTTTCAAAATGGGTATTTGGGAATTGTTTTTCGTGATAAGTAGGAACATAATTTTAATTTTACAAATATAAACAATTTAAGGGTAGTTTCCAAATAACAAAATTTGAAATTCTTTCATGCTTATATTATATGGTAAAGTTCGTTCGATTGTGTCGTATCATTTATTTTTATGGTCATGGTAGTTCTGAAGCTTCAAAACCACTAGGATAATGCTCAATTAACTTTGAATATTCTTTAGTAAACATGTTTAAAAATAACTTTATTTGTTTGTGGAAGGCTTAGTATATGTTTAAAACCGTTCATTTTAGTCTCAAGATTAAGATATTTCGGGTAAATGTCGTTGAAAATGAGTTGATAACACCTAGATGGCCACCTTAATTGTTTTAAATTCCTAACCCTTCTATATATATTTTTTATTTCAAGGTATTTTTAACTTGCACTCTCACAACACTATAAATATATCACACAACACTTACAAACTAACTTAATACTATAATATTACCAACATCTACTTCCCCGCTACGTTGGCCTCATGGTTTAAGGCACTACTCTTGTTTTAAACTGTACTGTTGATGATGGGAAGATCGTGGTCCGATACCGGTTGAGTTCACTGAGGGTGGCTATTCATAAATGGTTCCCTACTCTCTCTCTATCTCTCTCCCCACGCAAATTCAGGCACACTTTCTCTAAATTTAACCTTACCTATCCATAACCAATCATCGTAATTAGCACATAGGCGTACAACACAAACGGAAACGGGTAGTAATACGCGGTGCTTAAAAACAACAACACATAGTCTAGTCCCCTCTCTTTAAGGCACCTGATATTCACCGGAGATTAATTATATTTTCAGCCATACTTGTAATCCATCATGGAACACATGATTCAGTAAGGCGTCAAAAAGTTTTTTGAAAAAAATCTACGCCCTGATTTATTTTTTTATTATTTATATTTATTTTGTATCACCACATCTTAGTAGTTTGGGTTATACGTTTATATACTATTACGCTAATGGTTTTAAGGATTAGGAAGTTATATTGAGAGGAAAGTGTTCCCACATTTTCGTTGAGAAGAGAGTGGAAAAGCATTTGAGGAAAAAAAATCTCAGTTCACCCAACCGAGATTAGAACCTCGATCTGCCCCATCATTGGTGGTTTATTTTATTGTGAGAGTAGCTCTTTTAGACCATGTGGCCATCAAAGCAGGTGGTTTTTTTAGCACCGAATCTTACTACCCGTTCGGGGTATACACTTATGTACTAGTTACGCTATTCGTTTTAGGAACGAAGATGGGTATATTTAAAGAAAATGTACCCGCAATTACGTGGAGGTAGATTGGATAAACATTATGGAAAACCACCTTCAGTACACCCAACATATATTCGAACCTTGATCTCCCCACCTTAGGCAGACTAGTCTACTTATAGAGAAGCAGCTTAGACTAATTTTTATTAAAAATTGTAATAACATTCATAGCTATTTTTCAGTAATATTATTATAATGACATTTAGTTAATTTTGTTTAGTTTTAAAATCTAAAAGTCCTACAATTTGTAGATTAGAGCGTTCCGCATCCAGAAAAGACTACCGTTTACGAATGTTGAGAATGACACATCCGAAGCAAAATCAGTCCAAAACTCCAAATCCTATATACGCTTTTTTCAATTGAATGCAGAGTGGAGGAAACAGCCATAAGATGTAGGTCTACGCACGTTGGGCGAGGGTCGATGAGATGTGTTGATGTGAGGTGTGAGTAGGAGGGCAGAGGTGAGATCAGACTAGGGGTAGGGATGATTGGGATGGGATAAGATACGTGCTAAGCGAGGAGAGGGAAGCAAGAAGAGGTGATTGTTTGGATGGCAAGAGCTATATAGAGTTCTGAGTGATGGTGGTGATTGTTTGGATGGCAAGAGATATATAGAGTGCTGAGTGATGATGGTGATTGTTTGGATGGCAAGAGATATATAGAGTGCTGAGTGATGGTGGTGATTGTTTGGATGGCAAGAGATATATAGAGTGCTGAGTGATGGTGGTGAATGTTTTGATGGCAGGAGTAGATGGGATGCTGAGTGATGGTGGTGATTGATTGGATGGCAAGAGGTAGATGGAGTTCTGAGTGATGGTGGTGATTATTTGGATGGCAAGAGGTATATGGAGTGTTGAGTGATGGTGGTGAATGTTTTGATGGCAGGAGTAGATGGGATGCTGAGTGAAGGGGTGATTGATTGGATGGCAAGAGGTATATGGAGTGCTGAGTGAGGATGGTGATTGTTTGGATGGCAAGAGATATATAGAGGGCTGAGTGATGGTGGTGATTATTTGGATGGCAAGAGGTAGATGGAGTGCTGAGTGATGGTGATTGTTTGGATGGCAAGAGATGTATAGAGTGCTGAGTGATGGTGGTGATTATTTGGATGGCAAGAGATATATAGAGTGCTGAGTGATGATGGTGATTGTTTGGATGGCAAGAGATATATAGAGTGCTGAGTGATGATGGTGATTGTTTGGATGGCAAGAGATATATAGAGTGCTGAGTGATGGTGATTGTTTGGATGGCAAGAGATATATAGAGTGCTGAGTGATGGTGGTGAGTGTTTGATAGCAGGAGTAGATGGGATGCTGAGTGATGGTGGTGATTATTTGGATGGCAAGAGATATATAGAGTGCTGAGTGATGATGGTGATTGTTTGGATGGCAAGAGATATATAGAGTGCTGAGTGATGGTGGTGATTATTTGGATGGCAAGAGATATATAGAGTGCTGAGTGATGGTGGTGATTGTTTGGATGGCAAGAGATATATAGAGTGCTGAGTGATGGTGGTGATTATTTGGATGGCAAGAGATATATAGAGTGCTGAGTGATGGTGGTGATTGTTTGGATAGCAAGAGGTAGATGGAGTGCTGAGTGATGGTGATGATTGTTTGGATGGCAATAGATATATAGAGTGCTGAGTGATGATGGTGATTGTTTGGATAGCAAGAGGTATATGGAGTGCTGAGTGATGATGGTGATTATTTGGATGGCAAGAGATATATAGAGTGCTGAGTGATGGTGGTGATTGTTTGGATGGCAAGAGGTAAATGGAGTGCTGAGTGCTGGTGGTGATTGTTTGGATAGCAAGAGGTAGATGGAGTGCTGAGTGATGGTGGTGATTGATTGGATGGCAAGAGGTAGATGGAGTGCTGAGTGATGGTGGTGATTGTTTGGATAGCAAGAGGTAGATGGAGTGCTGAGTGATGGTGGTGATTGTTTGGATAGCAAGAGGTAGATGGAGTGCTGAGCGATGGTGGTGATTGATTGGATGGCAAGAGGTAGATGGAGTGCTGAGTGATGGTGGTGATTGTTTGGATAGCAAGAGGTAGATGGAGTGCTGAGTGATGGTGGTGATTGATTGGATGGCAAGAGGTAGATGGAGTGCTGAGTGATGGTGGTGATTGTTTGGATAGCAAGAGGTATATAGAGTGCTGAGTGATGGTGGTGAATGTTTGGATGGCAAGAGATATATAGAGTGCTGAGTGATGATGGTGATTGATTGGATGGCAAGAGGTATATGGAGTGCTGAGTGATGGTGGTGATTGATTGGATGGCAAGAGGTAGATGGAGTGCTGAGTGATGGTGGTGATTGTTTGGATGGCAAGAGATGTATAGAGTGCTGAGTGATGGTGGTGATTGTTTGGATGGCAAGAGGTAGATGGGGTGCTGATCAATAGTTGTGATTGTTTGGATGGCAAGAGATATATAGAGTGCTGAGTGATGGTGGTGATTGTTTGGATGGCAAGAGGTATATAGAGTGCTGAGTGATGGTGGTGATTGTTTGGATGGCATGCATGAAGTCATATGATCATCTAAATTCTGATAGATAGTATGAGTGTTGGATGAACCGTAGGAAAGGGGGAGGGAGGAGAAAAGGACATTAGGGCATTGTTTGGCTATGAAGTTTGTAAAATATTATTATATTTATTTCAAAGTCACAAAAGTGTGGGTGGATAAATAATATGACCGTTTCTTAATCTTTTTATTTTGACCAATATCTGTCGAGAGACTTTGAATAAATCAAATATGTATTAATAGCAAATGTCTTGTAATAGGTTGTTTCACGTACAACTGATAATTGACTTGCTATACCATCTATCAAGAATTTCGTTTTTTCCTTAAAACTTTCAAAAGAACATTCTATCTGTATTTGAGAGATTTTTATACAATTAAATACTATAGGAAGACATTGTGATAAGTAAATATTTTTCTCCGATGTATTTTACAGTATCCATAATAATAATAGTAATAATAATAATAATAATAATAATAATAATAATAATAATAATAAATACATTTTAAGTTGTGGATAGCCCAGGGGGCAGTAGAGCCAGTGGCACAGACACAAACGAAAACTATTTCTTGGGTTGTGTGCACTAAACTCTAACTAGTTTTTTTTTTTACTCAAAAGTTCTTCTAGAGGCATCCTATATTATTAGATTTGCCACTAAAGAATCCCTCTAAAAAGTTTATAAAAGGAAATAATTTTCAAAAATTGTTTGGGTGAAGACCAGTTTAAATAGCATCTAGAGGTATTACATTTTCAAAAAGTTTCCAGTTGTGGTGTACTCTAATAGCTTCTAGAAGAAGACTCCAAATTAAAAAAAAAAAATCTGGGTGAGAACCACTCTAAATAAATTCTAGAGAAATATAATTTTCACAAATTTTTCCAAGTTAGAATCATAATATGTAACTTCTAAGTCCATGCAAATTTCAAAAAATTTCTGAAGTAGGGTTTCAGATTCCTCTTTTGACTTGGGGACCAAGACGTTCAAAATATCATTTATTTTTGTTCATTGCCATTACTATACAGATAAGGTTCCACCACCATTATATAGTTTCATTACATACAAAATAAAAACATAGAAGGGGCTTACCTATCATTTTAAATTATTGACTGAAAAAAAGTTAGTATGTTCCTCTACACCCAAGTTCCTACTATTTTGTTAACATACGTATGACAAAGAAAAAAAAAGTAAAAAATACACCTCCAAACCTCCTTCAAATAGCTTCAAATGTCACCCAGAATCTAAAATTTTACCCGGTAAGGACCTCCGGACCTTATTTCGGTTGAGCACCCCATCCCCACCACTTTCAAAAATTTTCCGGACCCCTCGCCTACCCACGAATAAAGGTATATCATTCAGAGCTATCCTGTAGCACCCACCGTCTCATCAGAAGATTGTGTCTTATATTTTCTTGAAAAGGGATGGAGATTATGAGGTTGATATTTTACGACCTACATAGGGTGAGTGGGGCTTGTTTCAAATTGCATCATCTATGCTTGGTTGAAATTAGAGACCAACGACCAGCGGGTTATTCGAAAGTTCCAAAAAAAAAAAACCTTGGCGATTCAAGATCATAGTAATGTCATTTTGAAGGTTTATTATGAAGATTAATTTTTCACATGAAAAGGCACCTATCAATTTCTCTCTGTCAATTGGGAAACTTTTTTATGTAATAACTTTTCAATAGTATGACTTACCTTATTATCTAACTCCTGATGGACCCGTAAAAGATACAATAATAGTAATAATAATAATAATATAATTATTATAGTTGTTCGAATCAAGAACAATTTATAAATATTATATATTTTCCCTTGCACATGAAACTAATATCCAAAGACAATGAGTATTACATAACAGATCATGCCTTAAATATTTACTAGTATGATAATGTGACTAACCCTCATACAAATAGTAAATGTATTCGTCATCCCCACCTGGAATTGAACTAGTGTCCACTGAAATTGTGCTCATCACTGTAATCACACAGCTAAGGGGAAGGGCGTCTAGTGAATATATTAGTTACATAGATGATCTATGGGACCTGCATTTTCTAATAACGTATGTCAATTCAAACACACCTCGGTGGTCACGCGGACCAAATATCAGTCTCATCTGGTATGGTTCGCCAGTAACTGGGATACAGGGGTTTGAATCCCGGCTGATGTATAAAGGATATTTTTCTAAATAATTTACCATCATTCCACCCCGTAAATACTAAACATATTTCATACAAATCCTACATTACCCATCTCTATACTATACGTGTAGCCTTATTTAAATACCTATAGCTCAGATTCCTGGAAAAATAATGTTCCATACAACATTAACTTTCTGTTGAATAGCAGCACATACCAGTGATGTTATGCGGGGAGATTAACGCCTTATGGCATTATTAATACCTACACCCCTGTAGCAGTGGTGTGTGGTGGAGTGTTACCAGGGTAAGCTGAGCTTGTTAAATTGTACCTGTGATATATTCTCCTCCCTAGCTCCCCATTTGATTGATCAAACATGAGCTATGCTCCACTAACCTTACATGAAACTGTATTTTCGTTGCTATCTGGTCAATTAGTGTTCTATTGTGTGATTATATCAATTAACAGGTTAGGTTTGAACAAGCTTCATTTACCCTAGAAACCAAGTATATATATATATTCCCCATAAATACCATTTATCTGTTTAGAGGCAGCAAACACGTACGTATCAGTTAAACTTGGCCGAGGCCACAGACAAATAATATACCCCAACACTCAACCTCCAAGTTAAAATGGTTGCGCTCCTTTTGGCAGCTTGAGTCCTTCAAAACTAGGATCGCTGCGGTTAGTCCTACCATCACCCAGCAGTGATACTAGCGAGGCCCAGTGTTGATGGACTCAAGCTGGCAAAAGGAGCGCAGCGAAACCTCCGTAAGGTTGATAGTCTGTTTCGTACTTGTCTGTGGCCGAGGCTGGCCGAGTTATTCTGAGAGATAACAAACTTGAGCACAACTTCCTTCGTAGTGGCAGCCATTGGTCTCATGTAAATTGAGGCATGTGAAAGATCCCTGAAAGCCATGATATGAGAAACTTCTCAGAGAAATATAATATATATATATATATATATATATATTTCTCTGAGAAGTATCTCATATCATGGCTTTCAGGATCTTTCACATGCCTCAATTATATATATATATATATATATATATATATATATATATATATATATATATATATATATATATATATATATTTACCGCCGCGTCTTACTAACCGTTCGAGTTATACGTCTATACAATAATGTGATAGGGATTGGAAAGGTTTGATTTAGAGGAAGTGCACCACATTTTCGTAGACGGAGAGTGGAAAACCATATAGGAAAAAACCCTCAGTGCATCCGATCAGGGTTGAACCATGATCTATCCATCTTGGGCAGTCTAATCCAACACGAGAGTAGCGCGTTAGACCATGCTGCCACCGAAGGGGATGAGAAATAATTGTAAGCACGTTCTTGCTCCTTTGGCAACGGGAAATCCTAGTACGTCCAAGAGTTCTCTACTACATATACTTGCTCCCAAATGGAGCGTGTGGGACTAACAAGCCGAAGGACTGAGTGCACATGCTACTCCGGACGTATGAGAAAGTACATCAACCAAACTTTCGGCCTGCATACTCTCAATTTAAACTGTTTATCGAAACCCGCATCAGTGGTGGCATCTTCTAACATGTCACGCTCGTGTTGGAATGAATTGCCGTTGCTGGGAAGACGGGATTTTAATCTTTGTCTTATGTAATGAATGGGTTTTTCCTAAATGGTTTTCCACTCTACCTATATAAAAATGTGAGTACATTTCCTATAAAAGTCTATCTTCCTCTTTCCCCTACCTGTTCAGGTTATACGCATATATAGTAATTACTCTAATGGTGTAGGGATGAAGAAGGAAAACTACCCTCACTAGATCCTAATGGGATTCGAACCCCGATCTTCCCATCATGAGCAGGCCATTATAACACGAGAGTGACGCCTTAAACCATTCGGCCATTGAATCGGGTATTGGCATAATTAATGTAGGGATTATGTGTAAGCCCAAATGGACGCCGTGAAAAAAACAGATTTAAAAAAATCTAAACAGCATGTATGTACTGTACATTCACTTGGAAAATAAAACACTTTTTTTTAATATAAATTACCCTTTCGACCCATTTCAACGGGTATTTCTCTGCAGTCTCACTCAAATATTTGTCATCTACAATTTTTTTAATGCTCAAAACCATTAATTTAAATGTCATACATAACCTTGAACTTTAGAGATCACAAATAGCATTGATTCGCAGCAAAATATTGTTGTAAAGGAGAAAAGGATCGTATTGAAATAGAAGAAAAATGGTTTAAGTCGCTTCTAGAAATATTCAGCTAAAACAAAAATTGTGTTTTTTCAATATTACGTTTAACACTATGATTAATAACGGGTGAATTTAGGAGATTGAGATGAGTAAGTTGGTTTATAGGGAATGCACCCGCATTAGCGGGGAGAAGGAATGGGTGAACCACAGTGATAAATCACATCTAGGAAATCACCCATTGTGCACTCGTCCTAGGCTCTAGTTTTGTCAGAGGTAAACCAGTATAGTGGGAGACTGAAACCCTATACCACGTGACCACCAGTGAGATTATTTTCAAATAAAATACTACCATGCTTGGCCTCACGCTTAATTTAGCTGAACTCTTACCGGGAGGTCGATGTTTTATCGTGGCAGTGTCTTTACTTATGGACAATTTCCTTACAATTTGAGTTTGTTATCGTAACCCTAGATGAATGCTGACACAGTTATTCAATATTCAACCTTCTCATCTCTTTACACTACCTCATTTAATTTAAGTCAATGAAGGCCAGTACTGTTCCAAGAGGTCTAATTGCCATGTATGGATAATTCTAAGTAAAAATAAAACAAAGCAAAAATGAGAAATTCCTATATGTTTGTGTTTGAAATATGAGCACGCATTCAAAGCTAGTTTGAAAAGTTCACTTGTATATTTACTGTTTATAAAATCAACTAAATTAAACAAACAACTACAAATAAAACCTAGCAATCCAACACAATCGCGTGCTTGTATTTGTAACAGGAAACAAGATTCAGCAACTATTCTGTGTTTGGGAAACTACGCCTTTGATCGGTAAATCTCGCCTGTGTTCGGGGATCTATACCACTGATTGGAAATTCTCGACTGTGTTCGGGAACTACGTCTCCGATCGAGAGATCTCGCTTGTGTTCGGAGTACAACGCCTCTGATCGGGAAATCTCGCCTGTGTTCGGAGTATCACGCCTCAGATCTGTATTCATATAACTTCCTATGTTTTCTGACAACCTCGCCAGTCGGGAACTTCACTTATGTCTGGGGCACTTTGTTTCTTTTTGGAGAACTATGCACGTGTTTGTAGGTTTGTGTGCTGGGTTTCTCAGACGTACCGGTACCCCAATGGTGTACCACTTGATAAGCGTTCAACGAATTTGGGAACCAGTATCTTAATATATTAGCTACCTGTCCCCTTGCCGATTCCGAAAATTATATTTCCGTGGAGTTACACATCCACCGAAAAACAAGAGCATAGTGACAAGACACAATCTCAGTTCTGTCTGGGCTTCTCCATAGCATTTACGTAGAAGAACAAATTGACTCAATTTGTGCACATGAATCCAAACCAACTTACCCAATAAGCGTATGTATCAACAAAGCGAGATACAAAAACAGCTGCGTCTAATACTATGAAATTTTTCGAGAAAACTCGTTAAATGAAAAGCATATGTATGTCGTCCTCATTTTGTGTTGATTTGTTGCACTACGCAATACAATAATTATAAAAAGAAATCCATGGTGAAGATAATATACAAGATTTGTTTAACCCTAAGCAAATTAAATATATTGATAATCAACTGTTTTAAAATTGCATTGCAAGGCATTATGGGTAAACATACATTTGTGCTAGAGTGTGAATTGCTGCGCTTCTCAAGCATATTAGAGCCCTTTTATGCAGGCGTTTTGTGCCGCGCGACACACGGCGGCAAAAGCCGTCGCGTTTTCTAAGTCACTGGAAACAAATGAGTCCTTTTATGCTCTGCCGTCCGAAAAACTTGCCGTCGCGTTTTGTAAAACATGCCGTCGTGTTTTACAAAACGCCAGCGGCAAAAGCCGCCCGAAATAATCTAAGTACATGGCGCCTTATGGCTCCATTTATGCGAACGCGCCGCTTTTCTGCCGTCCGCTGTCTAGACATCAGTGCTGCCAACCCTAGCTAGCAGACAAGACTAATTCAGTTGTGTGGAGGTTTCCAAGTGAGATTGTGTCGGTTGAGTAATTGTTTTTTTTTCTAATTTTTCTAAAAAATGGATGATTTAGATATTGAACGTTTTATAGATGAGGTTAAGAAAAACAAAGCAATTTGGGATTCATCATCGGAGGAATACAAAAACAGAAATCTAAAAAAAAGTCAATGGATAGAGGTGTGTACTGTCTTCTACCCCGATTTCGAAGGATTGGATGCCAAGGAGAAAGTGGGTATCGGTAAGTTTGAACTGTATTATTATTATTAGAAAACCTTCTAAATATTTTAATTAATTAATTCTAAGACTAGGAATATTATAAAAAGTGTTGAATTAATTTAAGAAATATTGAATATTTTATCAACGAGTATATTAAATATAATACCGGTAGTTTGAAATATTCTAATATAGTCATTGACAAAGTACTCAATAATTCTTAAATTAATTCGACACTTTTTATAATAATCCAAGTCTTAGAATTTATGTAGTACTATTGTTATTTATTAATACGTTGTCGACGGCGCGTAAGGAGGTATGAAATATAGTTACTATATTAGAGGGGCATTTCTCAAGGTTCTAATTTATTTGTGATTATCTCTTGTGTGTTATTCTTTTGTTTAAACAATGTTCGAGCAGGTTTGCATATTAATGAATTAATTAAAAGTTACCCGCCTCGGTGGCTGCACGGTCAAACGCGCTAGTCTCGTGTTAGACTAGACTTCCAAGGACGGGGATATCAGGGTTCGATCCCGGTCGGGTGCACTGAAGACTTGAATAAACAATTACAGAGCTATGAATTAACGTCTGAGATATCCCGATTTGATCAAAGTAAAGGGAGAGAGATGAGGAAGGTAGAACATAGAGGAAACGTACCAGCATTTGCGTGTCGAGAAAGTAGAAAACAATTTAGTAAAAATCATAATTATGTCCGTTAGGGATTCAAAGTCTGATATCCCCATCTCTATCAACTTAGTCGAAACTAATTTGACATTTATTATTACCGATGCAGGTTGCTTCATTGGTATTTACTAGGGCTGGGCCGATGCCGATTATTAATCCGATCATCGGCCGATTATTGCATAACCGGCGATTCCGATGATCGGTGTTTGAATCTCCGATTATTTATGCCGATTATTCAAAATGTGTGGGTATATTTTAAGTCCTAAAAAAATAATATTTTATCTCTGCTCTCTCGTATGTGATCTTGGAATAATTAGCTTGTTCTTAGCGACTTAGGTCTGAAATAAACAGCACATCCAACATTCCAAACAAAATATATCAAAATAAATATATTTACCATAGGTCTTTTTCCAATTTATGCACGTTATTTGAAATAAAAATACTCACAAGTAACAAATCTAATAATCATAAAATAAAATATTAGCAGATTGGTGTTGTTTTATTTAGATTTGTTAAAGATGCCCAAAAAATGAAACATCGGATGTAATAATCTCGCACATACGCACATTTTGTTTTAAATGGAAACAGTTTTTAAAATTATTAAAATTGAAAACAAAAATAATCGGCATCGGTGATCGGCCTAATCGGCAACAAATGATCGGCATCGGACTAATCGGCAAAATAGCTGATCGGCCCAGCTCTAGTATTTACCTTACATTCTAGAGTAGTGGTACTCACTACGCGGCCCGCGGAACTTAGTCAGATTTCATGTGGCCCTCGTGTATTTAAAGAAATACGCATATGCGTTGTAATCATTTGCGATAAAAACTAACCAACCCTTATTTATGTTTGTATGTTATACTTTATTTCCAGGAGAAAAGGATGCACTTAACATAATTATTTGAAGCTTAAATATGTAAAATTTTCTGAACCCCTACCCTCATACTTAAGTCCCAGTTAGTCTATGTTTGGATTTGTGCACGGCCAACTTTTGGATGATTTTGGACCTTAAAAGCTAAGCCGCCTGAACTATAGGTGTAGCTCAATTTTCGCTCGAGTTTGGCTAGCCTATCCTAGTCATTAAAAATGTAATGACTGTTCTATACACAATGAGGTATATTATAATTTATGTTTTAAGCCATGGAACATTTTTTATTCAAATCTCACATCTCAGAAATTACATTGTTTTGAAACATGGATAATTTTTTTTTAACTATTACTCTAGATAGCAGTAACTGCATAGTATTATGTAACGTCGATATGAGCGTTAAAATTAAATTTTAAAAGAATGTAAGAACAAATTAACCTTATCCACAAATGTTGTACTATTCCCAAAGCTAGTTCATATCTTGCTGTCTTGCCAGGGAACTGAACCTTCAGGACTGCTAAAAAAGTTTGCAAACGCATCTCTGTACCTATATGCTGGTTTTTTGCCTCTTTCCAAAGTACGGTCTTCTTCTTCTTCGGGATCGTGTAGTCCAATAATCTCTAAAGTTTCCTGAAAGCTGACACCGTCTCTCTCACGAACATAGTTATGCAATGCACAAGCGGCTTTGATCACAGCCATACAGTTGCAATGTTTCAAGTTTATCGGCCTATGGAATATTCTCCACTTATTTGAGAGGATTCCAAATGCACATTCAACAAATCTTCGAGCTGTAGACAGTCGATAATTGAATATCCTTTGTTTTATTGTCAAGTGATTTCCCGGGTATGGCCGCATAATGTTAACAGAAATCCCAAAAGCTTCATCCCCGACAAAAACATAAGATAAAGCCCTCAAATCTTCTGTCACTTTTTCTGGTTTTGGAATGTTCAAAGATCCTTCTTCCAAAGCCCGGAAAAAGGTTGAGTTTTGAAATATTGTAGAGTCTGAATCCTTTCCAAAAGACCCGACGTCTATACACAGAAACCTATAGTTACTATCTACTACAGCCAACAAAACAACAGAAAAAAAGATTTGTAATTGTAACTCAGTGATCCTGAATGTTCTGGCTTGATAATTCGTACATGTTTTCCGTCGATGGCTCCCAAACAATGAACAAAGTGGCCTCTTTTCTTGAAATCTTCTGCAGTTTGACGCCAAAACTCCTCAGAGAACTGTGGGAATACGTCATTGTATAGTGTAATCCACAAGACACGGCAAGTGTTTGGAACAATTAAGCTTGCGGTAGTTATTCCAATTCTAAACATGTAATGTAAGTCTGTGTAGGTACATCCAGATCCCAAATACCTGAAACATAAAGACACATCTTAGTTTAAAAGACATACTATGTAAAAACATAAAAATAAAGGTGAAGACAAAATAAAAAGAAGATATAACCTACAAAAACTTACAAAATACTTTTCGCTTCTCGGCTTCTTCAGGAGTAAGGAAGAGGCTATAGTAAATTATAGATTCGCAAAACAGTAAATTTAAAATGTATATTTGGATAGCTTGTAAGTTTTCTAATCAATTCTCCTTTTCCAATTTTTTTTATATCTCCTTTTCAGATATTTAGTTTTATATTTTTACACTCATCATTCAAAGTTTTAAATTTGTGTTGGTTTTTATTCCAGGCAAGGAACTACAGGGTAAATGGAAACATATTCGAGATTCTTACGTTCGCTACCACCGAAACAAAAGAACAAAGTCCGGGCAAAGTCGAAAAGATGTGAAAAAGTATGTTTATGCAAGACATCTTGAATTCTTGAATGCAATAACAACTCCACGTCTGACAGAGTCTTCTCTACAACCTGAAGTGGCTGATAACGACAGAGATGGGGAAGATGATGATGATGTTGGTGACGCTTCATCTGGAGGAAACCAAGATGACAATGAAAGGGCTGAGATAGAGCAGAGTCCAAACTATTCTTCTAGTACGTTGCAGAGGAAGAGAAGGAAAAATCTGGAGCAGAAGATTGAAAGTTATATCGACAGCTACCAACAAGAGAAAACTCGCAGGACAGAGGAGCCCAGCTGTGACGATATGGACTTTTTTCGTTCTTTACTTCCACTTATAAAACCTCTTCCATTGCATCAGAGGATAAAGTTCCGAATGGATGTCATGAAACTGGCTCTGGAATGCTCTGAGAGCTATGACAAATCCCGAGCACCAATGATGGTACCCCACGCTTACTCTTCCAACAGCTTCCACCACCACAATTTTACAACTCGGTTCCACCTGTTCCGCATTTTTCACAGCAGTGTTTGAACGTCTACCAAAAAACCTTCCTTGAAAATCAACCTAACACTCTACCCATTCAATCACAAGCCAATAGTCCTAAAAAGAGCGAAAGATTTGGAGATCGTGCACATGGTCTAGATCAATCAAAACCCATAAGTCCACATGGGAGGTTTCTTCTGTTGGAGACCCAGCAACCAAAAGAGGGAGGCCGTAGCCAAGGAACTAGTCCTGATGGATATTCTCAATCTTCTACTCAAAGTCACGATTCGTTGATGTCTGATTCTGAACCAATTTTTAATCTGCAAGATTTTGAGTAATGATAGTGCTGAATTCTAAATTATTTTGCAATATATTTGTTAGTTCTGATTCTGGTCTCGAAAAAACCTATCATTTTGGTCGAATATAATAAAGATGACACAAATTTCTGAATGATAACTTTTCTGATAATTTACATACTCAATTTTTGTTTATTTTTCTTTATTTTATAGCAAATTTCGTGGAAGAAAAAACAAAAATAGCTGTTAAAAATATGAATAAATATATATTCATAAATCTTAGGGATTTTTATTTTCTCTAATCACAACTTGTGAATGTGTGGAATGCCAGGCCTCCACCGTGGTTCAGATCCCATGTTAAACTGTAGGTCCTCCATGTCATCTAACAATCACCCTATAATTACACATTAGCGTAAGTGCATATAACCCGAACGGGTAGTAAGACGTGGTGCTAACAATAATAATTTTTTCTCTCAGCCCAGGGTCTGCTCTTGCCCTTTTGCCACCCCTAACAAAGCATGAGAATTCCGCCCTCTCACCTTAATTTTTTTTAAGGCATGAAAATGCCGTCCTCTCGTTTCTAAGAAATAATTGAAAAGGCATTAAAATTCCGACTTCTTCTCTAAAAAAAACCCCTCATGATTTATGTATTTAAATAAGACATTTTTAACAAATAAATATAAATAATATATAATAGAAAATACTATCAATATAAACATAAACTATTTGAAATTCATAATCAATCTTGAATTTATAAATTCAAATTTTTTTTCAAAAAGAATAAATTATAATTAAGCATGGAAAAAGCGTGGCACTATTAGATGTAAAATGTTGTTCCGTAAACTCAATTTAAACAAAAAATAGTAAAAAAATAAATACAATGTATCTTAGCCCATGCTTCAATTTAATGGGTAATAAATTAATTTTAGAAAACACGCTTAAAAAGTAAATTAAAATATATATACAATATCTCATTTTTGTCACCCCTCCGATTCTTGCGCCCAAGGCAACTGTCTACCGTGCCCGCCGCCTACCCCTTCCCCACCCCTCCAGAGCCGGCCCTGTGACTCTGTATGTCCTTATTAAAAATATTATTTTATATAGACTTACCTGTGCGTTATTGCCAACATTTCCTGTGAAGAAAACGATAATCCTTGCACCAAATCTTGCCTAGTCTGAATGGTTACTTGGAATTTGACCACTAGCTCATCAAACGATGTTACCGACATTCTAAAGTAATTAAAAAACTTGTCGCTATCGTCTCTTAATTTTCCGTAGAGGTTACGAAATGCTCCATCTTCACATCTTGCTAAGTTGATGGGATGAACATCCCATCTTCTTTTCCGTCTTTTCAACATAATGTTACGATACGCAAAATATATGACGCACGGATCCATCTTCAACTTTCCAACACAAAGGTATTGGCAGTACTGGTACGATTTGTCCTCCCCCACTACTATCTTTTTCGACGGGCGGCAAATGCCGCGTGCATAAAATGAACCTACAAAACGCGACGGCTCTTGCCGTCGTGTGTCGCGCGGCACAAAACGCGTGCATAAAAGCAGCCTTAGGCTTAAAGTTTTGTCGAACGTGTGAATCAAATTTTAGTCCTATGTAATGTATTTACCAAGCAGTAAAAGGCAGCATTTGCATTTGAATTTGTTTCTTGTGTACATATAAAATGTAATACTACTTGTTTGTTGTTGACTTGGCATACTCAGCATGAGCTGTACATTTTTTACTCTTATACTCTTTCACATAATATTTAAGTTAAATCATCTGCGGACCACCCAGCACACTACTTCGGACTACAGTTTGAGTACCACTGGAGTCTACACCATTGCATATGAGCCCATCTATTGACCGATTAACTAGTAAATAACAGTCCAATTTTATAGAAAATCCACTTAACAAAACACTGTTTTTTTTGCTGCCAACATTTATACAATTTTACTGTATTAGACCTACTAGGGTTTTATAGGCATTGATAATATCTATCAAAAGTGACAGATGAAGAAAACATGACAGGACGTATGGATACGTGCAAGTGGATCTAGTAGCTTTTATATCTTATCAGATTATATTTCGCTAGTACCAAAGAATATATCGAAGTGCGGTTTTCTGCATTCTTTAATTTCCAACAGTGAAATGGGGATAATTTTATAGTAGTTTTCTAATTTTAAAATAATTAATTTTAGATTTTGTTGTATTTTTAAATATGTGGGAAACCGATTTCACAGCCCTCAAGTACACGGATATTTTAAAAGAAGAAAACAGAAAACCACACCACGATGGACGATTGGCTCGAGATGTATTACTTACTAAGAAAGGGGACAATAATTGTAAGGTAATACCTTAAGGTAGTGCTTGAGGGATAATAACAATAAAGTGTCTAGGCTATATCTATCTGTAGTTATGTTCACGGAAAGATTAGCCAGTATTAATGTACCGTTGCCCAGGGTAGGCCCGAATGTACTATTTGTAAATCCTCTTCGCGGATACTCTTTCCATGCGCCGATGAGATAAGGGGATGATGATAGTGAATATGAAGGGGTAAAGCTAATGAAGATATTTAACTAACTTAAGCCTAATTAACCAAACCCTAGGGACCATGGGAAATATTCCACCTTTGAGAAAGATATCCCGGTACCAGACGGGAATCAAGCCCGATACCTCTAGGCCAGCAGCCAGAGGCTATGACTGCTATACCACGAGGTCGATTAGTTTGAGGAATTCTTCACGCTTACGAAGGCTTACCCTTAAACAAGATAGTCAATGTTTCGTCAGCATCTGTTGATTGGATGAATGGCAACGTTTCATTGGCGCGTCGTGGACCGTCGACAGGGTAAGCAGAGCTTGTTTAGAAAGTACCTATGATACACTCTCCTCCATTAAATCCCCATTTGGCCATTCATACATAAGTTAGGCTCTACATACCTCATATGGGAGTGTATTTATGTTAGTATCTGACCAATGAATGTAGTGCTTATTGTAGAGAAATAAATCACAAGCACTCTTCGTTTACTCTTAAAAGTAACAAGCTGTTCTTGCAATATTTCACCATGGCGAAACATACAACTAAGATAAGGCCGTAGTATAGTTTATCAAGGCAAAATTGTTATAATTCAGGGTACGCCCAGTGTATTGTTTACATAAACTCTGCTTAACCTGGAAACAATACGCCACGCGAATGAATCGTTGCATAGATATAAGATGGGATACCTCAAGTGACTAACCAGACGATAGCAACGATGCCAAATTGTTGCACCCTGAAAGGATGGCCGTAACACTTACTGCCTGGACTCTATATAGTCCATACATCCTTGATTGGCTTAAAGTTGCTGAGGTCAGGAAGGTAATACAAGTAAATCTTCTTGTTTAATCTTTCTAGCTTCTTACCATCAACTTTCAATACAAATTTAAAGCTTTCGAGTAGTACGAATCTATTTCTGATATATGCGCTTTTTCCATCCGACAAGAAATGAATTTGTGAATCCCTCCTCCATTTCATTTGGAATGACAACCTGTCGCTCGGAGCCGAGTGATGTTATAATCCTTGGTGGTATGAAAAACACATTTCAAGCAATATTACGTTAATATGACGCGAGAAAATTTTTGATTGATGTGCCGACGTTGGCAACAGCTAATTTATAGCGATCATCACCATTAGATTTTTTAAGAGTTGGTATCATTGCAAATCACTCGACATGATCGCTTGCTGATAAGTGATATTACATCTGGTGGTGGCTTTGGCAACCATATCACGCCATAAAAGATATTAACGCAAAGAACACCGAGTTAAAAAAGAGAAGAAAAGAGAAATCATTGAAGCTAGGGTTTTTTAGTGACAGGTCGGACAATAGGACGTACAAATAATACATTTATTAGTCAGCACCACCCGGAATCAAACCAGGGTCCACTAAAGTTGTGGTAGATTATATAGCCAAGTCATTCGTTACATGGATGCTCAGTGGGACCTGCTGCATCTTCTCGTGGTGTAAATAATTTCAAGAAAACATCGGTGGGCACGTGCACCGGATGTCAGGCTCATCTAGTGGGATCTTCTGGTGTCAAGATGGTTGAAATTCAAAATGGTGTCAGGCTCACTCACTCAGGTCATGGGAAGGTTGAGGTTCAGGGTATATTTGGAGAGAAGTGTTTACGGGTGCGGACAAAATTTCCTATTTATTTTTAGCACCACGTCTTACTACTCGTTTAGGCTATACGCCTATGTGATCATTACGCTGATAGTTTTAGGGATTAAGAAGGTTATATTATATGAAGTGTACCTATATTTGCCTGAAGGGAGGATGGAAAATAATTTTGGAAAAACCACTCTCAGTACACCCGACCGAGATTTGAACTTCAATCTACCCATCATCGGCAGTTTAGTGTACTGCAAGAATAGTGGCTTAGACCATGCAGCCACCGATGTGGGTTACACTTTCTTTAAAACAATTCTTCTCACCCCTATTAAAAACGTTTAGGGATATTTCATATCATAAAGTAGTATACATCTTTTATCAATGTCCGCTTTTCTAGTAGTTACGTTTTTATGTGCTTTTGAATGTTCTGATGTCAATTTTATTATAGCCCTTCAACCTCCTAAACCAGAGTCTGGCTTGCTAACCGTTCACCAAACCCTGTCATTAAATTGATTATCCGTTATTCTATACATCCATGCCCCAGTTTACTATATTATTTTAGTCGAACGCGTCACAAACAACGTTACTTATCAAGGTTTCCATATTAACGAATGCGCTAAAGGGGACACAAAGCCAAGATCACTTTTGGTTTTCAAGAAACATCATTTCCCACTCCTCTACGAAAAAGCGTGCATTCCTCATTCCTACCCCTTAGGCTCCTTTCACAAGTTCCGATTTTCGGTCCGCCGATATCAGCCGACAGCTAATCGTCCGACAATTAAGCCGGACGACAAGTATTTTAATAAAAGCTAGTGCACTTAACTTATCTCATTTACCTCCTCTACGCCTAATACGCCTTTATTGTTCTCCCCAAGCAAGTTCTTATTTCCAAAACCTAATAATCAAATCCCTAGATAAATTAAATTTTCTGGATAAATAAGATGGAATAATTTCTTTTATATGTACACAAACTTCTCTCCATGCATTTTTTTTGTCTTGTTCCTGACTTTATAACTTTCAAAAGTTTTGTCCCACAACACAGGTCGTGATTCAATCTGAGAAATCAATAATTCAGTATCTTCATAAATATCACTTATTTTCATATGTAACTCGACCGCCAACCGCACAGTACGTGTGTTCGCTAAAGAGGGTGTCGGACGACTAAATACCAGTCTGTGTAAACATGCCCATTTAAAAACAATGAGCGACTGCCCTGTGGCGCCCGGCCGACATTGGACAGCAGTCAAGGTCCATTCCGACTGCTACCCGCTCGCCGGCCAACTATTTCCAGGCCGATCGCAAAATTGGAATGTGTGAAAGGAGCCTTAGTGTAAATATGTGGATATCCCGGACAGGTAGCAATGTTTGGAGCATAAAAAAAATTTGCGTTGGTGTTTTTATTGCCGACAAAAGGTTTGTGTGTCCAGGAAACATTCGCCTTTAGCTGTATGTATATATATTTATAGATAGAAAGATAGATAGAGACCATGTTAATTAAATTTCACTACAAAGCTGGCTATTGATTAATATTCCAACAAAGTTTCACCCCACCCCTACCAACGTATTTTGAGACATAATTGGTTTACGTTCTCGTATCTGATGCTGCTAGGTGTGAAGGTATGAGGGAGAGACAGGGGTCTGAAGAGGAGGAGACGGATCTGACTGTGCCGAGTTAAATGGGGCAGTAATTAGGTCTAGCCACTGAAGCTCGATTCCGATTAAAACTAGACCTTCGATCATGCGGGAGTTAAATAGGTTGTTGTGAAACTGTCGAGTCGAGTGGTTAGAACACCGCCTGTGTTGAGTCCGACAGCTTAGCTTTGGAGTATCTCCTCCGTCCCCCATTTCACGCCCCACTCAGTTTGTATTTTCATTTTAATAACACGTGGGTACTGACGTAATCCAATAAAATCTACTTTCTTCATTATGTGCTTTTAGGGGAACAAGGATCCTAAATATTACAAGTGCGCCTGCACACGATACGACATGACGCGACACGACACGGTACGATACGATAAATTCTCACACCGGGCAAGCTGATCTGGACGTGGCTTGCTTGCTCTGACCTCACAAGCGGCAGGATCTGCTAGACGCAGCACAATTTTGGTTCAAATACAAAGTGGGGAGCTATTTCTTTACCTTAAACAATAAAGTTCATTCCGATTAGCTCCTTTATAGTTACAGGCATGTGCCATTCATAGACCTACACGCACACGTTATAATTTACAGCCCCAGTTTTTGCACAAAAAAAAAAAACTCTGCAAGGATTTAGGATAGATAGTGTATCACACTAAAACTAAAGGTGGCTTGACGTGGAGTTTTGCTAGGGCAAGCAGAACTTGTTAAAATTGTACCTGTAATAATATGTTCTCCTCCAATCAGTACCCATTTGACCAATTATCATAAGTTAGGATCTACATTGCTCTGGTTGTATTTCCGTTGCTACCTGGTGAATGAGTGTTCTAGTGATGCACCTAACTCAGTTTATCCTGGCAAGGTAACTAAATATTACTAATACGTGTTAACAAAAATATTTTAAAAATATGGGGTTTTTATTTTTGATTCTGACGTTTTAACATAAGAAATTAAAAGTATTTAATATAGCAGTCAATGATGGATAGGATAGTTTAAGGAAAGTGCAACCACATTAGCATGGAGAGAGTATGATAAAACCATTAACTTGGCACTTGGATGTCTCTGGCAAACCAACCTCTTTACAAGCCTGACACCTCAAACCACGTGACCCACAGTGCAAGTTAAAATCAAAGTATGGGTTATACATTTTGTTAGAACCGAACGTACGAACACACCACATTCCGCATTTGAAGCTGAGAGTCGAGATTGTAGGCCATCCTGAGTGCTACAGATTCTCTGTCCGCATCTCCCACTAGAGCTGAAACCATTCTATCGATCGGACTTAACCTTGGTATATAGAATTTTTATAAGTTTCCACCGATTGCTTTTTAGAATTAGATCTCTAACTCTAGAATTTAAGGTAGTTTACTCAAGGGCAAAAATAAATAAAATCGACTTTTTCAAAATCCGCTCAAACTATTTTGATGAAATGTTATTCTTAAGCATTGTTTAACATTACAAACAAAATTGCAACTCTTGTTAGCCCTCGAAAATGATTTTAAATGTATTTTAGAGAAACAAAAATTTCCAATTTTGATCATATACACGCAACTATTTGAGATACAAAATAAACTATTACTGTAAAGTTCTAGTACCATAAAAAATAAAAGTTTTAATTCGGAATATGTTTTATAAAACCAATAGCTCATGAGCTATTAGCAAACATATGAATTTTATTAAAAACTTTGAAATAGGAATTGAGTGTTGTGCTCTTTGGTGGACAGAGATGTTCTCAATTTTTCTGTAACAGTATGCGTATTATTTAATTTATGCTCTTTTGTATAGTGTTTCTGTAACAATTTATATTATTTCTATACAATAAACCCGTCTTTTTTTTTTAGTAAATGTCTCTATTTTGAGATAAAAGAAAGAGAAAGTCTGTGCTCTGCACCGTGCTATTTATTTATTTAGTGAGTGTTCAAATTGAATGTCCACATGTGTGTTATACCCACCCATGCCATCCGGATCCAATTGGAATAACGAGGTATGAGTTTAGACGGTAGAATTTAGTGAAAATGTACCTGCATTTAAGGTGAGGGAAAAAAATCAGCTCAGTTGACTCAGTCGGGATTTGTACACCAACCTTCCAGACTTGGCTATAAAAACTACGTGAGCTAGACGCTTATTCCACGTGCGTCCACTGATGCGGGTAATTACACACTATCATCATCCTAACACACTACCTCGATCGAAACCTATCTCTCGTTTGATTACCAAGCGAGAACGTGATGTTTAATGATAAGCCATACATTATTCTTTCTCTCCTCTTCCATGACTTTTGAATCATCCTAGATAAGGGACATTTTTGCCAGGAAGCGTCGTATAGTGTCAAAGGTATTTAAAATGGAGTTCACCCCTCGCCTACCCCAACCCCATCCACGAACCCATTTTACCACCTCCCTTTCTTTCACACTGACCTCGTGATCTCTGTTATACGAGTCATGTTTTAATGGAGATACAAGGTGTTGTACCAATTACACTCGTTATGAATACAGCATACAGCAGAACCTTTTTAATTCGAAATACAAGGTATATAAAAACTCGAAATAGCCTAGATTCGAATCAACCATTTTTATGAGTATCCATGCAGCTGATAAAAAATAAATCACTAACTTCAAAATATTCTACATATAAACACACATACATACATACACAATATATACATTGGCCTGCATGGAAAAACAAGATGGATTTAAAGACAAAATATAAAAACCTGGAAAAATTAACATTCGAGAAATTGTAAATTTTAATTAGTTCTTACACTTAAACGAATTACGTTAGAATAAATTAGTGAACTTGGTTTGTTGTAGTTTGCTTACCTTGACTCAATAAACAAAATATTCAAGTTCACTGATTTCATTTAAAAAAATTGTCTTTTGCGTCTGATCGGGATTCAGTGAATCATCTCAGGTATATTCTCGGCGTCACGTCATTACATTGTCACACAGAAACGATCAAAGACGAACACACACTTCCCCACTCACCACCGGGACAAAATTCTACGCTTTCTCATTTACTATACATCAATAGAAAGGCCTACTTATTCTATGGCATTAGGAAATCCAAAGTTAATGTACATCACCTATCCTTATCTTGAGCTAGTTATATCCAGTCCACCTCATTACACCCTATATCTTTCAATCCATTCTAACGTTATCCTCCATATGCGTCTAGGTCTTCCCAATGGTCTCTTCCCATTGGGTTTGCCAGTCAACACACTGAACACGGTTCTAGAATCTCCCATTCGCGCTGCATGTCCTGCCAACCATAATTAATCTACGACACTAGATTATCCTAACTATGTCTTGGGATGAGTATAAGGTATGTAATTCGTCATTATGTAACCTCCCCCTCTTCCCAGTAGCCTTAGCCCTTTTCGGACCAAAAATATTCCTAAACCCCTGTTTTTGAACATCCTAAATTTGTTTTTGTCATGTAAGGTAAGAAGAGATCATGTTTCACAACCATATAGAACCAGTAGAATTGTTGTTTTGTATATTATAAGTTTTACATTCCTTGATAGCAGGTGAGATGTCAACAATTTATTATATTTCCACAGGAGTGTTGTATGTTGGTTGGTTGTTGGGAGTTTTCTGGTAGGTTGTTGCGAAGGGGTGTAGTGATGGATGTTGGTCTTCGTGGTGATGTTTTTCCTCGTCTTCTTGGTCGGTTGTGAATGTGGCCATTCCAGTTATGGCTGGGAGGGTGGATGGAGGAGGGGTGGTAGATGGTTAGTGGGTGAGTCTAGTCGATTGGGTACGTGGGTTGTTGTGTGGGGTAGGCTCTTCGTCTGAGGATGTCTGCGAAGTCCCAGTTCATCTGGGAACAAGGAATCGTGTTGGAGTATAGTTTTCTGGGGTCGGAGGGGTAGCTGGAGACTGGGGCTGGAGGTAGGGCGTATTGAGGGATAGGACAAAATGAATTGATGAGGGGAGGGGGAAAAGGGAGTTGGCCGTTGTAGAGCATTCTGAGTCCGTAGGTTTCGCCGTCGTCTTCCCTCCTCTTTTCCCTCTTCCTTTGGAATGAGTCATGAAGATTTAATTCTTGATAGGTCCGTTGTCCAGAGGTGCAATTGGATGGGTGGGAAGATGAGGCAACCAGCCAAGGGTGCTACCTCAGAGTGAGATGCTAAGGCAGCCTGACCAGAGTTCTACCTTAGAGAGCGGAAAATCGAGGCAGCCGGCAAAATGCGCTAACTCAGCGTAATCAAGGGAATAGAAAGAGAATAGTTCCGTTCTATATTTCCCAGACTGCCGGTTTAATGTTATTAAAATATAACACAAGTAGTCATTCTTTCTTTCATAAGTAATTTTTATTATTTATACACAATACATTTGATTAGACATTAATTGGAACCATAAAGAAACTAACTTACACCAACCCATTGGGGTTCTAGAAAGTGATAAATTCTTCTGATAATAAATAAAAAGTTTTTTCTACTCTGTCCATCCCACATTAGGTCAGAATATTCAATTTATAAAGTGGAGGGAAATAGGTCCCCCACACACAACACATAATAACCAGGTCGGTTGTTACTCACTCGACGGGTGCTCTTACACCGCTACAAACAGCCAGGCGACCCACCTACTATCAGCTATCTTGGCCTTTGAACCGGCATCACCCACTATCTGGCCTACCCCTCTCTCCCATAGTCTCACACGACTAGAAGGGGTGGTCACGAATTCCGCAATTTGACTCTCTGGTCACCTGCCAACGTCTACAAAGGGGTTCACGACGCCGTCCTTGATACGACGGTAGGGATGGGCAGGAGCATCGTAATCACCAATGCTCCTGATGATCTGGTTGGAGCTGGCTAGCACCCGACTGAAAAGTCTCTCCGCCAGATCACAAATACGGCTGTTCTGATATAGGGGGCCTGACATGGTCAGGAGAACGTGGTTTTGGATGCGGAGCAGAGCCCTGAGGATTAGGCGAAGTAACCAGTGGTATACGGCATGGAAACGATTGTACCTGTATTTAGGTAAATAGGAAAATACGGGAGTGGAATAGAAAAGGATGAACATCACACAGAGCAAAAAAGTCTGATCTTGTGACCGTATGCCAACGGACTGACCGGGCGCAAGAGTGGATCCAGCTTCACCATAACGCCCCTAGCCCTACTGGTCACCGAACGCAGGAGTGGGTCCCAACTGCATCTCGCATCCAGGGTCACCTCCAGCCACCGGATGTTTGCGAACACTGGACCGTGGCACCCTCCACTCGAAATGGCTGCAGGAGGCCCGTTCCCCAACGCGTGAACATAATAGCATGCGTTTTTTTTGTGACTGGATAGTCAAGGACCGTGATCAAAGGTACGCCAACAGCCTCGTAACGCAAATGTGAGTTTGGCCCAGACCAACCTGGGGTCCGGGGACTGGGCCAGGATCACAGTGTCGTCCGTGAACTGAAAGAGTGCTGTGCCGTGTGGGACGGGCATGTCTCGCACGAACAATGAGTATGGTATAGGTGAGAAGCAGAAGACCTGGGGGACCCCTGCACAGATCGATTGGGGGGACGAAAGGGTATTATCGACTCCCACTCTGAATGAGAGGTCAGTGAGGAAGGAACTGAGTAGATGGACTATGGATGGTGGAATACCCATCCTGGCGAAAGTGGTGGGAAGCCTACGGTAGCTAACGGTGTTGAAGGGGGCCTTGACGTCCAACACCACGAACCCCATCTGGGTCCTGACATTGAACGCACCAGTCACCAGATCAAATACCTTGGCGAACGAGTGGGTCATCGACAGGTTCTTCCGAAAGCCGAATTGGTGATCAGGCAGGAGGGGGTTCACCCCCAGCCAGGCCTCCAATCTAGCAAGATCACTCCCTCCACCAATTTGCCAGCACAGGAAAGGAGGGATATCGGTTTATAGGATGCCGGGTAGGCGGGGGCTTTCTCATCTTAAGGATTGGAACCACGTACACCACTTTCCACTGGTATGGAAAGTAGATAAGCGTCAGGACAGTATTAATGATCTGGAAGAGGATAAACGCCTTGCTAGGAAGGTGGGTAAGGAGAAAGTGGGAAACCCAGTCGAGCCCCGGGGTGGACGAGGTTTTAAGCCTCTTGAGTGCCCGAGACTGCTCGCGAGTGGTGACCAATCGAAGGTCGGAATGTGGAGGATGACTCTCGACGGGGGGGTAGGAAAGGATGTTTAGGAAGTTCCACAGGAGGGTCCAGATCTCTCACTGGAGATCCTGGCCACAACGCGAAACTGGCCTCAAATGCCACCGTCAAGGCCTCTGCTTGATCAGAGGCGGCAGACGCCAAACCATCTTCCCACCGAAGTTCTGGGATTAGATCTCGCCTGTGACGCATCCCCTTGAGGTGGCACCACAGGAAAAGATCCTCGGTATCTAGATCTTGGAGACTCCTGAGCCGAGCGTCCACTCTCAACTGAGGGAGTAGCTGCTGACAGTGGCAACGAAGGACTCCATAGACCTCCCCGACTCTAAGAAGCTGAGACCACTGTCATAAGGCTCGCACCTTGTCATGAAGCCGCATCTCATCAAGGATGAAAGGTGGGAGAGGAGGACCCAAGAATGGAAGTTGACGTGAGGGGATAGAAGATCTTTGGTATCTAGATCTATATTTCTTATTATTATTGTGTATAGTTTATTTAAATATAAATTTATCTCTCAAAATAATACTAATGGCTGAGACCTCCAAGAAGTTCTGGGAGCCAATTTGATTCCAACTATTATTATTGGAGATAATTGCTCAAATGTTGAATGACTCTTATTTAATTGATACTTATTATTTGTCTATGAACTGTAAATATACAAGGAAGGATATAATTTCAACCTACTCATATGTATTTTTTTAATTTACTATCTTTAAAATGTTTAATTGTTAAATAAATTGCCTTATTAGATTATTTGTACTTTATCTCGACAAATCTGAGAAAAAGTATTGTCTATTGTGATCGTCAAAAAAATCAAACTCGAGATTTTGATAAATGTCGACGTTTAATGACCTCCTGAAACCAAAAACGTTGTTTTCGCAATGCCATATGGCTGTCCATCTGTCTGTATCTCGGGATAGAGCCGAAACTATTTGACTGATTGAGCTAAAACTTGGTACTTGGGGTTTTCATAAGGTCAACCCAAGGTGTTTTTGGAATTATACATCCAATCCGAAATTTAAGGGTAGTTTACTCAAGGGTAAAAAGAGAAAAATTATTTTCTCGTAACTCACTCCAACAATTTTGATTAAATTTTAAATCTAGATACTGTTTATTATAATAAACAAGATGACACTTCTCATGAAAATGAATTTGAGGTTACTTTAAATTAAGGAAATTTTACAATGTTCATCATTTCTCCGCAACTGCTTGAGATACAAAATAACTTATCATTGTAAAGTTGTAGTACTATTAAATATAAAAAAATATTTTATTTAAAGTATATTTTTATAAAACTATTAATTTCTGAGCAATAAGAAAATATAGGCCTATATTCTTTTTTATTTAGGTCTTTGAAAATTAATTTGAATCTCATGATCTTTGGTGAACGAAGATATTTTTCTTTTCTCAATTTTCCTATAGTAACAATGTTCCTTCTTCCTAATGCCATAGAGTAACTAAGTAACAGTGTATCTTAATTAATTTGTGATCTTTGGTGAAGTGTTTCTACAACAACGTACAGACCTATTATTTCGTTTCACAAATTCTATGAGTCTTAAGTATATGTATATTTTAAGATAAAAGCGGGAGAAAGTTTGTGCGGTGCGCCGTACCATTTATTTGATTACTTTGGTGAGCTCCTTATTACAGTTGGAACTCTTTCTCATTATGATTTGATTTTAACGTTGCGAATCATTTTCGGGAAGTTGTCAAATATATATTAACCTATTTATTAGTCACCAAAGCCGGTGCATCAAGGTGATGGTTCACCTGCACTCCAAGTGGCAATTCAACACGAACGGGTAGTGACACACAATGCTAAATAAAATAAACGCAAGCACCCACGTCGTGTTTCGCTTATTAGGCGCTGTCTTACGTGAGCGAACGAAAACGAGTGATCCGGCGCGGGGACGCGATGGCCCTGTGTGGGCGAATACAGGAAGCAAGCAAGCTACAAAAGTTCAAATCAGTAACCATGATGCTATCAAGGAAACTTGAACTCAGGCAAAAAAAAAAAATTATTCTTACTACCCATTTTGGGCTGTACGCCTATGTGCCAATTACATTAATCTCTCAGGTATTAGGAATATTGATTTTAGAGAAAGTGTACTTGCATTTTCGGAGAGGGGTAGTGGAAAACAATTTTGGAAAAATAACCCCCAGCACACCCGACTGATATCAAACCCCGATCTCCCCGTCTCCGACAGTCTAGTCTGCTACTAGAGTAGTGCCTTAGGCCATGCGGCCACCGAAGCGGGTTAGTTAATTGTTAATAAACCTCGAAAAGGTAAACAGAAATATCTAAAGCAAATAGTTCCTTCTTTTAAAGGGAATCTCACGTTTAATTTGACCATTTACGTTAAGAAAAAATACATTTATTACTAAAAGAATTAAAAGGGGATGACTCCCACTATTATATACACCTCCATTGTTTAGATTAATAGACCTGTCGAGGTTTATAATCCGTATTTTTCGATGTAGAAATAATAAATTACATCATAATTTTGAAAAAAAAACTTTAATACTTTCGGAGAACTGGGACTAACTCTTTTCCCAAGCAAACAAATATGGTAGTTTTTTATTTTCACATCACAAAGAACACGTCTACTTTTTACTTCATTGAGTCAGCGAATTCTGACATCTCAATCATCACACTAGATGTAATTTAACTCAACCAAAATGCACATAATAAACAATGCCTGTGGCTTCTAGAACAGAATTTGTGAAGACTAACACCCCCTTCGAATGTTCCGTGCAAGGGTTATATGTATCACATTATTATGTTTTTTGATTACCTGGTGTTCTAGGGGTAAGGTGTCAGACTTCTGTGCTGGGGGTCCGGGGTTCAATCCTCGGTCCCGGCACAGATTTATCTGATTGCCAAGCCCTTCCTTCCCCTCTGACTAGACTTGTATTAATCACAACTTGTGAATGTGTGGAGTGCCAAGCCTCCACCGTGGCTCGGATTCCACGTTAAACTGTAGGTCCTCCATTTCATCTCCCAATCACCCTACTAGTACACATTAGCGAAAGTGCGTATAACCTGAACGGGTAGTAAGACGCGGTGATAATAATAATAATAATAATAATAATAATAATAATAATAATTTTTTTCAGTGTTGACACTGAAGCCGACATGCAATTGCTCGGGATATTTGTATGCGGCTCTCGCAAATACAAATGCAGTTTCGCACTGCATTTGTTGGCGGGCATTTCTTTGCAGACATCTGTATGCGGCAGTGTTTCTCAGTGGGGACTAGGCTTTAGACCATGTGGCCACCAAAGCAGTTGACCCCAATATTATATTTTCCTAAGAGGCTATTTAAAAAACCACAAAATATTTGTTTTAATTAGTACAATATATGTGTCTTCTAAAATTGATTCATCTTTATAGATATTTGTAGAGGAGTTATTTGTTTTGTATAATGTTCCAAAACTCTAATCAATTGCACTTTGTAATGGTATTTCAAAAAGTTTTGACATAAATTGTATCTTTAAACAAAAAAAAAAAAAAAAAAGAATACTTTAAAGCTGCACAGAAAGATGAAAGTCTTACGTCACTCTTTAATCAGATGACAACTAAAATATATAAATATAGCCCGCAAGCCCTGGGCACGTGGGCAAGGTACCAGTCTTGTCTCGTAATGTTGGTTTGTGACGGGGGAAGTCGGGGTTTGAATCCTAACCGGGTGTATTAATGTATTTTCTCCGTAAATTACTCACCAGTCTTAAATTGTCAATTCGGGTAAAATATTTCTAAATTCTAACTTCTTCGTTCCAACCCATGTTGGGAAAGATAATAATGTTTATCACATAAAACGACAAAGCAAATTATAAATAAAGGTGAACATAAACATCTCCAACGCAAACTTACCGTGACGTATATTGGTATCGACAGTTTAATAACTCTCCCTTTATCACCGTCAGATATTAGCAAGACGTGTCAACATATGGACTTTGTAAAACAATGCCATCATTTGCCACCGTCAAGTTTTACAAGTTGATTTTGTCCGGGAGTTCAAACTTTTATTTTAAGGATTAGGACTACTTTATCAATTGTTCATTGTAAACCGAGATAGAAAAAGTTCCATCCACTTTTTGACGTTGTTTAAGCTTAGTCAAAGAAGGTATTGTTATTTTCAGTAGAAGCCCCGTTTTTTTTCACTGTAAAATTTAACATTTCCTCGCTTTATTAAAAAAAAAAAATTCATAGCAAAACTAGGATTGAAAATGTAATTATGTACCGCTGATATTCAGTAAGCTTACTATAACATATTAGCAATTACAGTCCACACGATTCACTTAACCCAAAGTTGTATTGTCATCAGAAGATCCTTATTTGAGAGTTAAAAATTAACTAGCCCTAATTTAATGTATTAATATGATAAGTCATTTTATTTTCCAATACTGTAAATTTTGCCGATTATCTATTTTAAAAACTAATATATATTTTTTTATATTTGTTTTAAAAATGGTATTCTTATAGAACTGCTTCTGTGGTATTTTGGTCAGAGCGCCTGGCTATAGAGCAAGAAGTTTCAGGTCCAATCCTCAGTACTTCCAATATTTATCTGTTGACCATTGGGTCTGGAACGGGCTCAAACTCAGCCTCATGAAGACAGATGAGGAGCTACTTGAATAAAGAAGTAGTAGATCCAATTTAGAAAACTGAGTTTAATGACTGGACAGCTCTATGTGCTAACCACATGAAGCTCTCTATCTGCAAATGTTAGCACGACCGCTCGTTCGGTATAGCTTGCTTGTGGGCTCATACCATAGAGTTTTTGTTTTTTTTAATTCCTGTGGTTTCATGATTATGGTTATCAATATAAGTGGCGCCTACAAATTGAATTTAATTCCTGTCGCAAGGCTTGTGTGTTTAGTGTTTAGTTTATTTGTCCTATTTTAAATATGTTGGTAAGTTGTGTTCTGATAAATTCAGCGGTGGCTTAACCAGGTGGAGCAGGGTGAGCATTGACACCCTAGAATAAATCCCCCTCCACCTGGCTGGTATAAATTTGCCCACTCTATATTTATCTCACCCTCCTCTTGTAGTCTATTAATAGGTTCTAGAGGCATCTATATATATATATTTTTTAAATCCAGGTAAGGAACATGTTTAATAGCTCCTATGTGCATCAAATTTTCAAATGTTAACCAGGAAAAGGACCCCGGACTCACCTTTGGCTTGATTGGCCAAGCTCTTTCAAAACTCGTTTTTTGCTAACATCCCCACCCCTTGCCTTCTTTCCTCTTACACAAATAAGGTTCTGCCCGAAAAATATGCTCTTCATCCATCAAAAACTGCCACTATTCTCCCCCACTCCCCAAAAGAAAATATTCCCAATAATAGTTGTTTTATTGTTCCCCTCGTGTAGACCAACTTGCAACAGTGGTTTCACAAGTGGCTGGCTGAAGGCCCAAGTCCTATTTTCTAGTCCCCGCTTTCTGCTCATGGCAGGGCCAATCCACCCTTTCCATGTTCCGAGCCGCAGACTAAAGTGCCCGCTACATGTGTATGACTTGTAACTTTACATTTTTAAACTCAAGCGACTGCGCTTAGAGGGAATTTTACATCGGGTGGGCCGTTTATAGCAGTTGGAAAAACTACTAGACTCACGTTCATGGATTCATACATCAAGTAACAGTTCTAAAATTGTCAAAATATACTCACCTTAATGTATGAATACTTGAAAGTAGATCCAATAAATTTTAATGGATGCAAAAAATAGCCAGATAGTTGGCAAACCAACTGAATGCCATGCCATTTGCATTATGTCTCTATGAATATATTAAACACTAGAATTTGCAGGTGGCTTCACTTGCCTTAAACAATACATCAACTCATTCAACAACTTAAAATGCTAGAAAATAATTAATCTTCACGAGTAATGTATTATGTGCGTGAGAAAATTAAAGAAGAAACATGGACTCGACTCCCCCCTTCCCCCCGCTACAGACCCCAGCTGATATCACGTGCCATCTTATGTACCCGCAATACCAGTCGCGACGAATGTTCACTGCTTACGCTCTTTTTTTTTTTACAACACTTTGCTCGCTAATAAGATAGAGTGATGATATATAGTTGAGCCTGCATCCTTAAAAATAAGGAATACAACGGAAGAAGTCCCGTCTCGATTCGAGGAATACTTTTTGAGTTTACCAGCAACAAACAAATAGACAGACAGACAAACAATAAGATATCAGACGTGGCTAAATGCTGTAGACGAATGTGTGAAAAAGAGAAACATTGAGAGTTTCAAGAATTAAAGAGTATGTATGACTCGGTGTATGGATGTTATTGAAGTGAAGGGAGTATGCAAGGATAGGGATGTGTGGAGAAAATTAGTGAGGATGGATTAAGTAGGAAGTTTTTTTTTTAGTTATATGCACAATTTATTGCCTATCCCGCAAGGGAACGGCATGATTAGGTATGTATGTACGAATGTTTGTATTTACAAAAACATGTTGGAAATTAAAGGATCGCAGTTTAACAAAGAGTGTAAATGTTTGAAATATTATGGTTGTTTAAGGTTGTCCCTCTACATGTATTCAATTAATTCAATTTTCTACCATACGGAAATGTTTTATTCTATTAGTTTAGAAAATTTCTGGCAAGGACCCTTTTACTCCTTTTCCAATCAATAATTTTGATTTGCTTTTTATTTTCAGATTTTCAGAGGGTTTGGAGTGGCTTTCATACCTACCTGGGAAATTTAAATACTCTAACAATGTGAGAAATATTGTTTACACAAATTGGAAATTTCTAACTCCCCATTTCCCCACTCCAATTATAAATTTCAAATATTTAGGAATTATTGGGTATTTGGAGTAATCCCACAACATTCCTGGTATTTTTTAATTTTCTATGTCTCCTAAAAGTAGAAAGTGGTTTGGTCATGTTTGAACAACAACATACATACAATATTTTATTATTAGATATTAGTATGAGTTAAGGTCTCTAGGCCTATTAGATATTAGTATGAGTTAAGGTCTCTAGGCCTATTAGTTTTGGAGTTGTATCACATAAACACATATCCACAAATACAAAGATACACAAATAAACAAAAACTCATCCTATATTATTTATATGAGATTTGATTATTGGTTTCCATTGTCAGTCTTCCCATATTTTATGAGTTAGAACTCTGGATGGGCTACAAAGTAGTGTTCTATAGCCACAACTTTTGTTTTCAAGATGGCCTTAGTGTCTAGTATCATTATAACTAAGAATCTTTAAAATATCCTACTTCATCTAATGACCCATCTTCTTATCCTGTGTGATGGGTCGTATTGTGCCTGAATATTATTAGTATTATTATTATTATTATTATTATTATTATTATTATTATTATTATTATTTGTTCAATACTACTGCTAACTATTTTCTATTTTTATTTGTCTATTTTTATTTATTTGTCTAATTGGAATTAGTTCCCTTAATCTAAAACTACTCTACAATTACTATAACTTGTAACTAATGCAGTTTACTGCATTTACATCAGTGTCTATACACGTTGTCCTTGTGATATTAGCACTCCTGTTACGTTGGTAATTCTCTTGGCTGTACTGAGTAACTATCTTGCAGCCACCCCCTCAAGCCAATAGACGAACTGGGAAACTCTTTTGGTTCTGATCCTGGATGTAATTTGTTACCAAATGCCCTAGGACCATAGGAAACACTGTGGCTGATCTCACATTTAAAATCTTGAACTCTTTCTGGTGTTGGTATTCTTGCCGGAATGTCAATATCAGGTTCAGGCCTTGCTATATACCGGATCCCTATACCAACCATCGTCCCTCATTAGTCTTTACTAGGGAACCTAGAGAATCAAACTTTCTTTAGTTGCGTCCTTTTTTTCCTATTTATAGATCTTTCTGATCCATCCTGTGTCTAGTTTAGTATTCTATTCTTCTTGTCGTAGTCATAGCCCTTATTTGTTTCTTCTTCATCTTGTTTTCCAGCGTCACGTTCCCTTCGCCTTTGTTTCCCTTCAGTATATAGTTTTTCCATGTAGTACTTTTTATGTTTAATTGAGATTACCATTGTGACCTTGTCCAAGGGCTTCCACAAAGTACCATCTCGAAGAATGAAGTAAGTATATTTGGTGTATTTTATGGTGTGTTGTTGTTTTTCCCTCAGCGCTTGTATTATGGGACACTCCCAAAACCACATGCTTAGGTGTAGCCTTTCCTCCACAATCAAAATAGTATTGTCTCCTTTGCTATAGAGGAGCGCATTGTACGGGCCGTGTCTCGTGATGTAGTGGGTTTTAGGTTTTTTCATTTCTAAACGTTCTTGAACATTCGGGACTAGGTTCAACGTTCTTCTTCCCTTATTTCTTCCCGCCATTTTTCTTTGGCAACCTTCACTCCACAGTTATTCTTATGCCGCAGATGTTGTTACTCCTTCTATCGTTAATTTCTCTTCCCTTCTGTTTTCTCTTTTCTTCATACATTACTCTGCATATCCTTTTGCACCACCCGGTTAATCGGACAGACACCCAGGGTGACACTCGTTGCATCATTTGAGGTGGCCAAGTATTATCCAGAGAGCCAATAAGAATACCCCACTGAGTCCTCTTAACATTGTAGCCACCATATATCTTTAAGGCTGTGCAAGAGTGAAAATTTTTATTTTATTTTCTTATTTTTTGTTTGGACCTTTTTAAAGAAA